>CAUOFW020001220.1:0-119088 GCA_963454935.2 Ilex paraguariensis
GGTATTTGTCCTGTTGCCAGATAGTTACATATATGTAGCATACCAAGGACATACAGAATGAATTGCAAAAAAAGAGCTCGTCAGGAAAAAATTAGGGATAGGAATGTGCTCATCGGCCTCTTGCACCACAAGCTAGGATAAATGATCTGCCACCACGTTCTCAACTCCTTTCTTGTCCTTGATCGTCAAGTCGAATTCTTATAGGAGGAGTATCCACCTAATGAGTCTTAATTTTGCATCCTGTTTACACAACAAATACTTTAAAGTAGAGTGATCAGTAAGACAATAATAGGCGAACCAATGATGTAAGTACGGAATTTATCTAAGGCAAACACTACTGTTAGCAACTCTTTCTCGATGGTAGTGTAATTCATCTGAGCCTCATTAAGTGTTTTGCTAGCATAGTGTATCACATATGGTCTATTTTCCTCCCTCTGACTGAGCACTAGGCGCGTAATCACTCGTGTCGCACATGAGCTCAAAAGGTAGATCCCAATTGGATGGTCGCATAATCGAAGGTGTGACTAGCATGCTTTTAATTTTTTTAAAGGATGCCTCACAATCATTCGATCACTTAAATGGGACCTCCTTAGATAGCAGGTTGGTCAAGGGTCGGCCATGCACTAATATTCTTTATGAATCGACAATCAAAACCTGCATGGCCTAAAAATGAACAGATGCCTTTGATGGCTCTTGGCGTGGGGGAGGTTGGAGATGGCCTCCACCTTTGATTTATTGACTTCAATACCCTTTGCCGAAACTATATGGCCAAGCACAATTATTTCCGTCACCATAAAGTGACACTTTTCCCAATTCAAGACTACATTCTTCTTCTCACTTCTTATTAGAACTTTCTCCAAGTTTGCCAAACATCCCTCGAATGAATCCCCAAACACCAAAAAGTCATCCATAAAGACCTCTACTATCTTTTCCACCATGTCACTGAAAAGTCCCCATCATACAGAGTTGAAAAGTCTCAGAGCATTGCATAGTCCGAATGGCATACGGTAGTAGGCAAAGGTACCATAGGGGCACGTGAAGGTGGTTTTCTCTTGATCCTTCAAAGCAATCTCGATCTGATTGTAGCCGGAGTATCCATCTAAAATAGTAGAATAGATGCCCCGCTACTCGTTCTAGAGCTTGATCGAGGAATGGCAATGAGAAGTAGTCTTTCTTGTGCAAGCATTCAGTTTTCGGTAATCAATGCACACCCTCCATCCGGTGATCACTCTGTAGGTATAAGCTCATTCTCATCATTCTCAACCACCGTAACTCCGAATTTCTTAGTACTACTTGTGTGGGGCTAACCCACTTACTATCGATAATTAAAAAAATGATCCCCACATTAAGTAATTTAGAACCTTATCCCTCACCACCTCCTTCATGATGGGATTCAACCGTCTTTGTGGTTGTCAGGAAGGTTTGGAATCCTCCTCAAGATATATGCGGTGGGTTGCAAATGAGAGGGCTTATCCCCTTGATATCCGCAATGGTCCACCAATTGCTCCTTTATGCTTTCTCAATACCTCAAGAGTTATTTTTCTTGTTCCATGTTCAATGTGGAGGTAATCCACTGAAAATGTTTCACCTTTCCCAAGATAGGCGTACTTCAAGTGGGAGGGCAAGGGCTTCAACTCCAAGTTAGGCTTTTGTTCATCCAACCGAAAATTTTTCTTTTCTCGATGGGGTAACTCTTCGAATGTAGGGATCCACTTTCCATCCCTTTCAATCTTCTACCTCCTCTTGCTCATCATAATTCTTAAGATCCATAATTCCTTCTTCCTTGAATTTCAACATCCCCTCCAGCTCCAAGTGCTCCTCAACCAAGGTGTCGATTCTATTTACCTCACTTACTTCCTCATCATCACCCCGTTGCTTTGCTAAGTTGAATACATTGAGCTCCATTGTCATATTCCCAAATCCCAACTTCATTAGACTGTACTACAATTTATCACGGCATTAGATGTAGCAAGGAAAGGTCTTCCAAGTATTACGGGAATTGGGAGAGCTAAGGTTTGCAATAGGGTGTGTATCAAGCAAAATGAAATTGACAGGGAAGTAAATTTATCAATTTGAACTAAGACATCCTCAACTACTCCCCTTGGTGTAAGGATACTATGATCCGCCAATTGAAACGTGATTGAGGTGGGATTCAACTCCTCAAGCTACAGCTGTTGGTACATTGAGTAGGGGAGAAGATTCACACTTGCCCCCAAATCAAGGAGTGCTTGTTCCACTCGACAATTTCCAATGGTGATGGCTATGGTTGGACAATTGGGATCTTTGAATTTGGGAGGAGTGTTGGTCCTCAATATTGAGCTCACTCGTTCAGTGAGGAATGCTTTCTTATGGACATTTAGTTTCCTCTTCACCATGCATAAGTCCTTCAAAATCTTAGCACATGATTGAATTTGCTTGTTGGCGTCGAGGAGTGGAATGTTAATCTTCACCTGCTTAAACATTTCCAAAATATCAGCATAATTAGCCACCTTGACAGGTAGCTTCAAATGACTTGGGAAAGGGGCAAGCATGGGAAAAATAAACACACAATCATCAATTAATTTTTCTTTCTCAACAAGCGCACTTTCTTTCTCTTCACTCACCTCAGCCTTGTCGGTGTCACCCAAGATATTTTTTCCTTTTGGCAATGTGGTCTTGGGTAAGACCATTGGCAAAATGATTTGTCAATTTCTTTGCCACTACGGAGGGTGGTGACAACTTTAAGTTGCTTGCAACTCTCTCTCGAAGGCTTCGATCACTCAACAAAGTGTTGACCCCTAGGGTTCTCTTGTGGTTGACCGGGAAACTTTCCCTTTCATGTTAAGATGCTCCTATGGAGTTTGTGAACTTTGTAAGTTGGGCTCTTATATCATTGATGGCCGTGGTATTTGGTTATTGATGACGGTTTGGCTTTGAATGAAAGAATGGACCATATCCTCCAAATTCCTTTTGTGAGGAGGTTGGTATGTGAATGGATTGGACGGTCCTTGAGAAAATTTTGTGGTGGCGAATTTGACTGATACCCTTGTGGATTGGTCCTTGGGTATTGAGAGCTAGATGCTTGCCCTTAGTCATGGTATTGGTTTTGCTTGGGAGGTATGGGAGATGCATATGCACTTTAACCGTGAGGAATGGGGTTCTCATTTCTCCAATTAAAATTTGGGTGATTACACCAACCCGGATTGTAAGTATTCGAATTGGAAGAAAATGATTGCCTCATTTGGTTGAAGGCATGAACTTGTTCATGGTATGCTTCTTTAAGGGACAGAATGTTTGGGCAATCCGATAGGGAATGCTCCATACATTCGTAAATTGAACAACCCTCCTCGGTTTGTGACACATTAGACACCTCGTGTCTTTTATTGACTTCAAGACTCTCAACTTTCCTTGACAATTTAACAATTTTTGAAAGCAAGTCTTCACGGTCTCTCAAATCGTATATCCCTCCCCCTTGTGGTTGACTACTACCCGAAGAAGTCCTAGGTACATCATTGAGATCCCTAATGTCCCAAGATTGTGCATTCTAGACCAATGTGCTAAAGTAATCAAGGGCCTCATCAAGGTCTTTGTTCAAGAATTCACCCTTGCACATCATGTCAATGAATTGTCTATGGGTTGGTGTGATTCCTTCATAGAAGAAACTTACCAGTTGCCACGATTCAAATCCATGATGTGGAATGAATTGTAGCAATTCCTTGTAACGATCCTAGCATTGATAAAATTGCTCATTGGGCTTCTCAGAAAAGTTTTGAATTTCATTTTTCAAAGTAGTGGTTCTATGAACCAAAAAAAAATTATTCAAAAATTCAGAATTCATTTGAGCCCATGAGGTAATGGATCGAGGTCGCATGGCAACAAACCACGATTTGCCTTTATCTCTGAGGGAGAAGGGAAACAATTTCAATCAAGCTTTGTCCTCAATAGCGTAGTTAGCATTGAAGGTTGCAACCATATCCTCAAAATTCTTTAGGTGCACGTAGGGATTTTCCCTTTCAATTCCATGGAATAAAGAAAGTAGTTGCAACATCCTCGGATTAACTTGGAAGAGTTGACCTTGGACCGGTAAGAGGATGCATGAGGGTGTGGTGCTACGGGTTGGTTGAAGGAAATCCCTCATAGACCTCGCCGAAGGATCCATTTGGATGTTATTCCCTTCATTCATGGGAGGGGGAAATTGCATTCATAGATTAGGCATTCTAGGTTCAGGCATTCTCCCACCCCTTTGAACATTTGGATTGACACCAACATTTTCAAAATTATCGCCCGCATTCTCAGGTGGGTTTTGGTCAATATTCATGTTGGTGCCTAAGGGCTGTCTAACCAATCGGTTTTGTTCATCCCTTCCCAACATGCAACAAACTATCAACAATTGAAATTATACACAAACAAGATTATTTACATGGAACAATGTACCTCAGCCCATGATGAAAATCACGGGACTTACCTCCGTTGTCCGAAAATCACCTTCTTGATTCGACACTTTGCCTTCCCCGGCAACGGCGCCAAAAATGCTTGAATTATTTCCTTGTTGCTCCTAACCTCTTAACATCTCCCTCAACGTATATATGATGTATGTGTGAAGGGGAGTGTCACTCTCCCTTGGGATGATGTCAAAAGAGAGGGCAAAGGAATGGTGAAATATGAAATGTACAATATATGTGTGTGTGAACAAAAGTACTCTCCAACCGCAAGGAGTCTTTTCAGTGTCGTGTTTTACTTGGAAAAGTATTCCAATGTCATCTCCTCGGGGAAGGATGTGAATCGTTTTGAAAGTGATTTTGGTGAAAAGAAAGTGTAAAATCTTTTGTAGTTTGAAGTTGGTTTGTGATGAAATTGAAATGGGAAACAAATGTTGATTAATCCAAAGGGTTCACTCCAATGGAAATGTCAAGTCAACCCGAAATCTTCCTCCAATGGTGCATAGATGAACGGTTAATTTGTGGGAAGCGAGGGATGAGATGGAAGTGAGGATCCAAGCATAACCCGTGACAAGTCTATGAGATATCAAAGACTCACACCATGTCCTTACTCAACCCCGTCAAATCGAACCATCGTACACTGAGGGGAGGAAAAAAGATGAGTTAAAATGGCATACCCAAGAGGAGGTCTCCCTTGGATTAGCCAACTTAAAAACATAGTTACTCATGCTTAAGGTAAAGAAAAAATGTAATGAGAAAACATTATAAAGAAATAAAGACTAGGGCTAAGCATAAACGAAATGCACAAATATAACTTCTAGATAATCACCTCTTACTAAAGATTGGATGAGAAACTACTCACTCTTCATGGCTTTGGTAAAGCTAGAAAAATGAGTGATGCTCATCCCTCCAAGTAGAGGGCTTGCAAGGGAAAACATATTACACACGGAGCCAATCTTCAACAAATAATGAGTGAATCATGTTCTACCCTTCACGGCTTTGGTAAAACTCTAGAAAAGTGGAAGAGTTTCACTCCTCTAAGGAAAGAAGAAAGCTCAAGACAATGTAAATAAAAGAAATCAATAATACAATAAAAGAAAGTAATAAATTAAAAGAAAGCAATAATAACTTTTGGAGGGTTATCCACTACCAAAAGGTACTCTTTTCAAGAAAGCAATGAAACAAGAAAGACATAATGACTTTTGGAGGGTTTTCCACTACCAAAAGATGCTCTCTACAAGAAATATGATACAAGAGAAAAAGGTAGTCTTTACAAGACCCAAGGGTGCTATTTATAGGCAAAAAGGGAGAGCTTGAATTACACTTTAATCCCCCTCCCTTTTGAGCTTTTGATAATTGGCGCCTTATAGTTTGTAGCTTTCATAATTGGCACCCCTATAGTTTGTAAGTTTGATAATTGGCTCCTCAATAGTTTGTAGCTTTGACGCAATTGGCACCCCATAGTTGGTAGCTTTGATGCACAAACTCCTGAAAAGAACAACAATCAATGCATTATCCCTAATTCACACACTACCTCTAATTTGGCTTATTTTGACTAGTTTAACTTTATTTAACTAACACAATTGACCTATTAACTTAATTAAATTATGCCTTAATTAGGGTTAATCAGGTAACTCAGTTTTGTCACTCTGAAGCTTGCGGAGGTCATTTTGCTTTAAAGAAAACCGCTGCTAAAATTTTGTAGTGTGGATTTTATTGGCGAACTCTTTTTAAAGATGTTCATATCTTTTTTTTTAAATTGTGACAGATGTCAAAGATTGAGAGACATTTCAAAAAGAAATATGATGTCTTTAAACCCTACTTTAATAGTTGAAATATTTGATTTTTGGGGCATTGATTTTATGGGTCCATTTCCCCCATCTTTTGAATATCTGTATATTTTAGTTGCAGTCGATTACGTCTCTAAATGGGAAGAGGCAATTCCATGTAGAAATAATGATCATAGAACAGTGATCAAATTTTTAAAAAAATTATTTTGTCCAGATTTGGAATTCCTCAGACTATTATAAGTGATGGTGGATTACATTTTTGTAATAAATTTTTTGATAATCTGATAAAAAAAACATTCGATTTCACATCAAATATCCACTTTGTATCATCCACAGACAAATGGACAAGCTGAATTAGCTAATAAAGAGATAAAATATATCTTAGAAAAAATATTAAATCCAGATCGTAAAGATTGGTCCTTAAGATTGACGGATGTGATTTGGGCTTATCGTACTGCATATAAAATTATTTTAGGGGTGTCTCCTTATCGGTTAGTTTATGGAAAACCATGTCACTTTCCTGTAGAATTAGAACATCGAGCATATTGGGCAATCAATATGATGAATTTTGATATGGACAAAGCTGGAATATCTCCTAAACTTCAAATTAATGAATTGGAAGAGTTAAGAAATGAAACTTATGAAAATGCAAAGATTGCGAAGTCAAGAACCAAAATTTTTCATGATAAAAATATCATGCGAAAATCTTTTAAAATTTCTCAAAAAGTTTTATTGTACAACGCAAAGCTATGTTTATTTCCTGGAAAATTAAAATCGAGATGGACAGGTCCTTATACTGTCAAGCAAGTTTTTGACTATGGGGCAATTGAGATTGAAAATCTGTTAAGTGGAAATATCTTTAAAGTAAACGGTCAAAGGCTTAAACTATATTATAATGGATTTACGCAAGATATAACTTTTGTACAACTTTTTGATCCAGTTTATATGCTCTGAAAAGTATATTGTTGTTTGATTATATATAATATTACTAATTATTTGTAATTTATTTGACAAATTAAATCTTATGAGTGAAAGCCAGATATTCTAATCGCTCAAAGACAACAGATTGCTGATTTTTATTATCAATGCGGACTATCACTATTTTATATATTGCAACTAATGGTTAATTTAAGTTGGGGAGTTATGGGTGTGAATTTACTTATATTTTTGTTTACTTTTTAAGTTTTTCTATAAATTTGTTTGTCTTTGTGACTAGCAGACGTTAAAGAACCGGACAGTAAGTCAACTTTCAATAATTTTTGAGTCAATTGTAAAATTTTTCAAAACATAATTGCATAATGGACAAGAAACTATTTTGGTTAAGTTTAATTCTACTGCGTCATTTTCCAAAAGATATACATCCACTGATCATGCAAAAAACTAAAAAAGTTAGAAATTTAGAAATTTTTGAAAGTCAACCAAGACCCCTATGTGGAACAAATACATTTGCTAAATGCCAAAGATCAAAGTGTCTCAGTGGTTATGTAAGATTTGGTCGTTTAGAACATTTAAGACAATATAATTAGTGTGCGGAACCAATTTTAGGTCAAGCGTTAGATCATCCCCGGTGGATTAGGTATGGGCAGAGTAAGGACTATCTTGAGACGTCATCCTATTCTACCCCAATGTTAACAAGATACGTAAGAAATGAAGTTAACCGTGTCATTGATATTATTGATCCATACAATTTTACTTTGAATCTGTGTGATCAAATGATTTTGGAAGAACTGTACATAATTGTAAATAACTGTAAATAAATGTAAATAACTATAGATTAAATAGGAAAATTAGTAAATAATAAATAATAAATAAAAGAATAAAAAAAACCATTGTTTTGAAAAGAAAAAGAGTGGTTATCAAAGGTTTGTAGAATATATAAAGTGTACTTAATTTTGTAAATTGCAAGAATTTAAAAAGAAGAAAGCAGAATTTCAAAAAATCAGCAACTTGCAGAGTGCAAAATACAAAACCAATCAGTTAGCACCGTCCAGAAGATGGGGCTAGCATCCGGACGGTAGTGCCCATATAAATACCAGTGCATGCCATGGTCGATCAGTTTCAGACTCAATCGCATATCATAATTCGAAAAAACTTATTTTCTCCGAAGAATTCTTCTCAAATCTGCTACACTCGACCATTTTTCACCAGATTTTCTCCAATTATTCACTTACTCATTACATGTTGAAGCTTTCTACTGATTGAAATTGATTGAAACCAAGTATTTGAAGAGAAATCAAGAAAAATATGGATTCGAGGCATCAAACAAGAGGATCTTCAAGTCATGCTCAAAGGGATCAACCTCAGCAACCTTAAGCACCTCCATAATAACCTGGGCTAGAAAATATCTACAATGAGGTGATGTTTCAGAATTTTGAACAACAAGCCAAGTATGATGCTTACTTTATCTCCAAAACTATCATACCTAAGAGGCCAGTAATTTTTGAGGATTTTGAAAACAAAGTAGTCAGACAAATTCTTGCTGAAAGAGGGTGGTTGGATTATGTCAAATTTATTACTATTGATTATGACTACTTGGTTCGTGGGTTTTATAGTAATGCTGAGATAATTGGATAAAGATAATTGCGTGTGTTCGTGCAAGGCAGAATTTTTCAAGTTACACCGGCTACTATAGCCGAATTTTTTCAACCCATGCAAAGACCACAGAACCCGCAATATCCTTATACTGAATTGCCTAACTTAACAAATGTGGGGATAGAATTAACGGGTAACCCATAATTTGTTTGGGGAAGGCCAAATGAATACATAAAACAAAGGGATTTAATAGATAAATACCGAATTATAAATTTGATAATTGTGAACAGTTTGTTACCCCGAGCCCAAAACAATCAAATTTATACTGAGCAGGCATATTTCTTGTACGCATTTAGGATGAGACACACAATTGATCTTCCAAATCTTATCATGGATCAAATGTTACTTGTTGTGGATAGAAAGAAACCCTCAATCCCATATGCTATGCTAGTTTCTCAGTTATGCAGGGACAAGGGAGTAATTGTTGATCCTTCATGGACAATAGTGGAACATTGTGGACCACTAGACAAAACATCTTTGAAAAAGTGTCATGGAATACAACCAGAGGGACAACCTGAAGCACCACCTCCACAACAAGAGGAGCCATTCCAAGCTCTTGAAAAAAATTTTGCACAAGAACAGCAGTAGCTACAAGAGGATTAGCCATACATACCAATGGATGACAGGACTAATAGGCAGATTTTGTTAGGATTAGAGACCATTGTCACCCAAATTGGTAACAGTATCACAGAAATCAACAAAGGCATGGATGATTATGAGCAAAATCAAGCAAAAATGATGAGACTACTTTGAGGGCATTTTGGAGGAGGACCACCTACTTCTTAAAGACTGGAGATTCTACAAGAACATTACTATCTTTCACTCATCCTTTACTTTATGCACTTGAACTTTAATTTATGTTTTAAACTTGTTTATGTTAGTAGTTTGTTTTTATTAATTGTTATGAAACTTATGTGTTTAAGTTAGGAAGACTATTTCATATGATTCACAGTTAAATTAAGTTATTATTCTCATGCTTTGCAAGAATAGTCTTAATCTGATCATGCGGGATTTTTCATATTTTAGTTGTGTATTATCTTAATATTGTCTAAAGTTATTCTTCAAAGCACAATTAGATTTCTTTATTGTTAAAAAACTTGTGAAATATTACACTCTTTGCATGTATAGTAGAGATGTAAGACATTGCAGATTTTGAACCAATCTTTCTTGGAGAGATATTCTACATCTACTCAAATAAGAATCGTCGATTCAGTGGTAAATTTTCTTTGAATAATCTCATTACTTTGTTTTGATTAGCACTTATTGAATTATATTGTTAGCATCATCCTTAACTTGTATTTAGAAATTATACAAATATATGATTTATGAAAAATGATCTTAGGCCATTCTTGATTAACCTTGAGCCTTAACCATTTCTTTTACAAAATTATATCCTTAGTTAGCCGTGATTGAGCCTAACAAAATATAAATTCTATTCTTCAAACTCGAAAAAATACCTGAGCCATATGAAAATATATTAAACCTACCTTTGCTATCTAATTTTCTTACACCCTCTTCTAAATTAGCAGGATACTGAAAAGCAAAAGAAGAAGAAAAGGTAGAAAAGGACAAGGAAAGGTAAAAGCTTAAAAAAAATAAAATGAAAGAATATAAAAATCTTGAAAGGATAGAATGAGATATGCCACGATACTAAGAAAGGATAGCTTTTGAATCCTATTGACGTCGTTTCTTAAACCCTAAACCGATGGCCACGTTACAACCCTAACAAAATCCTTTTTGATTCCAGAAATCATGCATTTGTATTGACATTGTCAATCTAGAAAAGGAGAATGTTGATAATATATTTAATATAGTGTTAATATGCTTTCATGAGATTATGTCAAATTCCAATTTTATTCAAACAACCGCTCTTTTGATTAACTAAATGTGAGACTCTATGCTTTGTTAACAATATTTCAATCACATGTTGTTTTTGAGAGAACAGTCACTATAACATGTGTGTATATTTTTGTTGAGTGTATTTCAGGGAAGAATTGACATCATGACTACTATAAAAGAGGGTAATATTTCTTTAATGATTTTTGAAAATAAGAAATCATTGCATACACAAGTTTTTTATAAAAATATTTAGATAATATTACAACTAACATGTGTTGATCTTCTAGTGATCAGAAAAAGGAAGTATTCTAGCAATGCAAAAGAAATATTGATTTAATTTATAAAAAACTATTAATTATGAATTCCTAACTACCGAAGTTTGTAGGCAGCTTCACCAAAAACCTTCACGAGACAAAGCTCGTCCACTAGGAATCACCTAGGGGTTTAAAGGCTTGTTGCATATGCTAAATGCAATCGTGAAAAAATCTACGAAAATGATTTTACCTTTGTATTTTATTTTGTTAAATAGTTTACTAGGGACTATTAAAGTTTAAGTTGGGGAGTGTGATTAACCCAAATTAGTATATGCAATAAAATAGTTAAATAAGCTAATTTAGTAAGATAAAATAGTTAAAAACTATTAATTAGGGTTTGTGCGTAAGCTAGGGTTTTATCTATGTCATGTCTGAAATCTCAGGGTTTTATGCAAAATTGTTGGAAATTACAAGGGGCAATCTGTCAAAGCTTGAAAGAACAAGGGAACAAAGTGTAAAATAACCAAGGAATAGCCAACACAACAAAGAGGATCAACACCAAAAATCCAGCAAAGCACCACCGTCCGGACGGTACTCCTTGGCGGCTCATCATGATCTGCCACCTTCCGTTTCTTTCTTCTCTATATAAAGGCCATGCATGGCCATCTTCTGATGATAAGCAAGAGTGAGGACAGCCAAGAGTTAGAGAAAATTCAAGGAAGAAAAGAAAAGAAAGAAAGAAAGAAAGAAATTCATATTCAAGATCCGGTTCGTCCTACTCATAAGCCAAAACTCTGTCTTTTCTATATTTCTGTTATATCTTTCTATTTGGAGAATTGAACTACCACCACCTTTGTGTCTTAACTGATATTAAGGGTGATTGCATTTCAGTTGTTCCTTGCAAAAGAAGTGTCAATGTCTGTATTTTATTTACTGTTGTAATAATAATTACCCGCATTTCTTGCTTGTCTATAGCAGTGGAGTGTGAGTATTTTACTTATACCCTTCAGTGAGGGGTAAACAAATGTATAATAGTGGTTACATTCCAGAAATGTTGATGTTTTATTATGTTTTATCTATATATATATATATCAATATATATTATGCTCACAAGTATGAACACCGAGCGATATTAAATATTCTACACTATCTATTATCATGAACATCATGCATGATACAATGATGTACGGAATTGGGTGTTACTAAGTAGCCCAGAATTATGACATCAGTGAATCATCAAGCTGCCGGTTAAATATCTATGGTGTTCCACGGTATGGCTTGACCTTCAGGAGCACTGAGAATGTTCTACTATTGCATGGTACAATTGTTAGATAAATAACTTAAATGATTCTCATGAATGGCTTGTCCTTTTGACTTATTAGGGGTATTTAACTAATATAGAAATTGTCAGATGAATAACCTAAATGATCCTCATGAATAGCTTGTTCTTCTAGATTATTAGGGTTATTTAACTAATACATGCTATAATATTGCTAATTGAGTAATTCAAGTGATTCTCATGAATGGCTTGACCTTCTGGTTTGCTTGAATTAGTCAATTGTCACATATATGACCAGCTAACCTAAGAAGTTGTTGAGTTACTATCACATATATAACCAACTAACCTAAGAAGTTGCTAAGTTATTGTCTATTATTACCACCAGCTAACTAAGAAGTTGATGGGTTATGGTTTATTATTATCCATCAGACCTACCGATTAACTTCCAGTAACCTGGAAGTTAATTGTTGTAAGGTGGCATTTTCAGTATTTAACCAATATAAAGCATATGGGATCCTTGAACTAAAGGGTACTTTTTATATTTTTAACTTTTAACAATCTATCTACAAGCAACAGTTTAAATAGACTAGTTATCAATCTAAGCTTACATCACAAACTATCACATGTTACACTATTTTAACAATAACTTCACTATTCTCATTTGATTTCCTAATTATTAAAACTTTTCGTGGGATCAATCTTGGACTTAAACCAAGAATACTACAATTTGACCACTTATACTTGAGTGTATAATATAAATTCGATCACAAATTAATCAATTGGATTTCGGTTTACAAGCTATCACATGTTTTGCTTAATTTTCTCGGATTTCGGTTTTTTTTTACCAATCATGCTTTTCTCATGATCACAACATGCACATCAGATAAAAAAGTGCATAGAACTCCTAGACTAAACCAAAAAAGTTTGATATCTATGCTTGCTAAGTTTTAAGACTCACTATCTGGTTCTTTAACATTTGCTAGTCACAAAGATGATTGAAGCAGAATCACAATCATGATCATCAATTTATAAAAAATAGGAGACAAGGTACGCAATATGATCCTAAAAAACAAAAACAACATTAACAACCAAAAATTTTAAAAGCACAAAATATGAACGTTAGTTCTCACCCCCAACCTAAACTTAACACTGTCTCCAATGTTTTGAATTTACCGGTGTATGGAGCTTGGACATGAGGTTGAAAGGTAGATATCTGTTCATCTATCAAAACCTACAAGTAAAATACACAAATTAATCAGCTTTACATAGATCTGGGTTCCGAGTAGGCTGGTAAGCCTTGTCCGTGAGTGTGAAGAGAATCAGAACACCCATAAACAAACACAAAATCAAAATACAAAGCATGAAACATAGGATTGTGTTTGTGGAGTGTATGGTCATGGGGATGTTGGGGGCTGGTCATATTATAGAAAACAATGAACAACAAAGAAGAAGAAAGAGGAAAGCGACAGGTGGAAAAAGAGGAAAAAGGGGTGGGGGCCTTATAAAGGCGTTCCCGTGGGTCGGGTTTGGTCATGTTCTACTTGACCCGACCCTTTTTTATGTTGGCAGGCGCGAATCTCAGAGGAATATTTTGGATCCATTAAAAGAATGGTTTCCATATTTTTAACAAAATCCTCCAAAAATGGTTTCAACCGCTGACCATTGACAGTAAACATATTGCCGTTTGATGGGTTTTCCACTTCTATTGCTCCATGTCCAAACACTCATTTGACGATGTAAGGCCCAGTCCACCTTGACCTCAACTTACAAGGAAAAAGGCGGAACCTTGAATTAAACAACAGGAATTTTTGGGAAGGGGTAAAAGATTTCCTTACTATATTTTTGTCATGAAAGATTTTCATCCTTTCCTTTGTGATTTTTGCATTGTCATATGCTTCATTTCTCAATTCTTCTAATTCATTAATCTGTAGTTTTCTTGAGAGTCCAGCCTTGTCCAGATCAAAGTTCATTGCTTTAATGGCCCAGTATGCCCTATGTTCCAATTCCACATGTAGGTGACATGGCTTGTCATAGACTAATCGATAAGGAGACATGCCTAAAATTATTTTAAAAGTAGTATGATATGCCCAGACTGCATCAGTTAGTCTTAATGACCAACCTTTGCGGTCTGGGTTCAACATTTTTTCTAAAATTATTTTTATCTCTTGATTAGCTAATTCAACCTATCCACTAGTCTATGGATGATAAGGGGTTGTAATTTTGTAAAAAATCAAGTACTTTTTCATCAAATTCCAGAAGGGACGATTGCAAAAATGAGCACCCCTATCACTTATGATGGATTTCAGAATTCCAAAAGGGGACAAAATATTTTCTTTTAAAAATTTGATCACTGTTTGGTGATCATTATTTCGGCATGAAATTACTTCAACCCATTTGGACACATAGTCTACGGCTACAAAAATGTATAGATAGCCAAAGGAGGGGAAAATGGTCCCATAAAATCAATGCCCCAACAGTCAAAAATTTCAATCACTAGAATGGGGTTTAAGGGCATCATGTTTCTTTTAGAAATACTTCCCAACCTTTGGCATCTATCACATGCCAAGCAAAAGGCATGGACATCTTTAAAATGTGTGGGCCAATAAAATTCACATTGCAAGATATTTGCAGCGGTTTTTCTTGATGAGAAATGGCCACCACAGGCTTCAGAATGACAAAATGATATTACCTATCTGTTTTCATGAGCAGTGATGCAATGCCTTATGATTTGATCCTTATAGTACTTAAATACGTATGGATCCTCCCAAAATAAGTTATGAACCTCCCTCACAAATTTCTTTTTGTCCATCATGGTAAAGGATGGAGGGAGCGTACCAGTAGCAAGGAAGTTAGCATTATCAGCGTACCATGGTGTCTCATCAATTGTGAATAGTTGTTCATCAGGGAAATTCTCATTGATTGACAATCCATTCTCATGAAATTCATATATTAATCTGGAAAGATGATCTACCACCACATTCTCAACACCCTTTTTGTCCTTAATGATCAAGTCAAACTCTTGGAGTAAGAGTACCCATCTTAAGAGCCTTGGCTTGGCGTCCTTTTTTGTGAGCAAGAATTTTAATGATGCATGGTTAGTGAACACAGTAACAAAAGAACCAACAAGATAAGAACAAAATTTCTCCAAAGCAAAAACTACGACAAGCAATTTTTTTTCAGTCGTTGAATAATTCATTTGAGCATCATTCAAATTCTTGCTTGTATAGTAAATCACATGTGGTTTCTTATCCTTTCTATGCCCCAACGTAGTTCCTACAGCATAATCACTTGCATCCTATATTAGTTCAAAGGGTAGAGTCCAGTCAGGGGGTTGCATTATTGGAGTAGAAATTAACATGCCTTTAAGCTTATCAAAAGCTTTCTGGCATGCTTCACTCCATACAAAAGTTACATCTTGACTTAGGAGATGACACATGGGTTTAGCTATGGTACTGAAGTGTTTTATGAATCTCCTATAGAACCCTACATGTCCTAAGAATGATCGGACATCCTTTACAGTCTTAGGAGCAGGAAAATTTCCAATCAGATCTATTTTTGTCTTGTCAACTTTCATACATTCAGACGACACAATGTGACCCAGGATAATGTCTTGTGTTACCATGAAGTGGCATTTCTCCCAATTGAGATCTATATTGGCTTCCTTACATCTTATCAATACGTTCTCTAGGTTGGCTAGACACAAATCAAACGAGTCACCATATACCGACAAGTCATCCATGAACACTTCCAAAAATTTCTCCACCATGTCACTGAACAAGCTCAACATACATCTTTGGAATGTTGCAGGAGTGTTACAAAGTCCAAATGACATCCTTTTGAATGCAAAGGTGCCAAAGGGGCATGTGAATGTGGTTTTCTCCTTGTCATCTGGTGTTATCTTAATTTGATTGCACTCGAAGTATTCATCCAGGAAAAATTAAAATTCATGGCTTGCAATTCTCTCTAGGACCTAGTCAAGAAAGGGAAGAGGGAAATGGTCTTTCCTAGTTACCAAATTAAGCTTTCAATAGTCTGTGATCCGAGCCTAATCAATCACTAACAAATACAAACAGGGGTGATGATGTTTTGAGTTTATTCGTAAAATTGAATTCATTCGTAAAATACTTATACTATTATTTTTAGGACTTGCCTACTATATCCAAAAATAACATTTTAGTAACGTACCGACATTTACTGTGACACCCCAAAATCCGGGGGTCCGTTGATTACTCATCAACCCGCGGAATACTCGTAGATACCGAGTAACTCGATATCTCAACGTTATGCCCCATTTACCGGGGTCCATCCTTTATTAAAAATTTGGGGCAGAGTCTCCTTTGTAAGGAGAACTCTACTCAAAACACAACCTGTGCATTATATAATAACAAGACCCATCCGAGGTCCTATATTCAACAATGACCACACCGGGTCCATTTATAAGTAAACATTGGCCACACTGGGTCCAATTATTCATATTCATACAAACATGCAAGATTATTTTAAAACAGTCGATATAGATTCAATCACATCTTTTACACATTACATGCCAAAATTTAATTACAAGTCTAATTTTACAAAAGAAATGGATTGAAAGCCACAAGTCGGTTTTTCTTCCTCCTTAAATGCCCGAGTAAGTGCCGTCCCTCGGCGTATGACCCGTACCTGAAATATTTCCGTATAGGGTGAGCTAACGGCCAGTAGAGAAAAACTCCTACTAGGGCTACTCCCCACCTTAAATGCATATGCAATGTGTATAAGCAACATTTAACATTTAACAACCATTCATACAAGAATATGTATTCAATGTTGAAATGCAACTATGTCATGTCATGAAATAAGATGATACTCACTCATGCACTTAAACCCAAGTCCTCACTGACTTCTACAACACAATGCAATTCCAATGTGTAATGACCCGTCTTCGACGGAAATACATCCAATGATCGCTTTGAATAAAAATCATGCGTTTTATAAATTAGATCATTATTGGATGGTACTCATTAAATGAGTATTTTCTAATAAATCAAAATCTTGTGTCTTGTTGGGTAATGGATTTTACATTTTATACCGCCGGTTTCGTATATCATACTACACTTTTTTGGAATTTCACCACAGGGGAGTGTATAACCAAGTCGCCGGGTCTTGCACCCGAGGGAGAGTCATGCTCCTCCTCAGACTTGGAGTAGATTAGGATGTCGTCAACAAAAACCACAACAAACTGATCTAAATAGAGTTAGAACACCCTATGCATGAGATCCATGAATGCCGCTGGAGCATTCGTCAATCCAAAAGGCATGACAATAAACTCGAAATGCCCATACCGCATCCTAAACGCCGGCTTAAGGATATCTTCCTCCCTAACTCTCAACTGATGGTAACCGGTGCGAAGATCTATCTTGGAGTAGACCCGCGTCCCTCTTAGTTGATCAAACAAGTCATCGATCCTTGGCAAAGGGTACCTGGTTCAACTGTTGATAATCAATACACAACCGAAGAGTCTTGTCTTTCTTCTTGGCAAACAAGACCGGAGCGCCCCATGGTGAAGTGCTCGGTCTAATAAACCCCTTGTCCAACAATTCTTGTAATTGGACCTTGAGTTCTTGCAACTCAGCTGGTGACATCCTATGCGGAGTCATAGAGATAGGCGATGTACCCGGATGCAACTCAATAGTAAAGTCTACATTCCTATGTGGAGGTAATCCCGATAGTTCATCTAGAAAAATATCCTCCTACTCGCACACAACCCGAGGTAGACCAAACTCCTGCCTCACCTCGTCATCTAGGGTAAGGCTAGCAAGCCAACCCATCAACTATCCATGCCATCTAGAGTTGTACACGGCTTGGGGTAAAGCATACTGCTACTCCCCTTGAAACTTGAAACAAACACCATCAGGCGTATAAGTCGTGACCCTCTTTCGATCACAATCAATGACGATTGGGTGTGCTGTCAACCAATCCATCCCAAGGATTACATCAAACTCTGACATGTCCATGACCCTAACGTCTACGGTGAGTAAAATCCCCGAGATCTCTAACTCACAACCCCGACATATCTAATCAATTCTCACCCCAACACCTAGGGGAGAACTCACATGCAACGGCTCTTCTAAGGTCTCAACCTCTAAGCCCAAGTCATCCACACAAGATGCAGCAATAAATGAATGTGATGCACCAGAATCGAACAATACTTTAGCCCACAACTGAGAGAGTAAGAATGTACCATGTATCACCGACGGATCTGCCGACTCAGTCTGTGGCATAAGGGCGTAGACACGCCCCTGAGTTCCTGAAGTCCCAGCTTGTGAGCCCTGGCCTCGTCCTCGACCCATGCCTTGGCCCATATGGCCAGCTTGCGGTGTCCCCGCATGAGAAGTAGTAGGGCCTTGTGCTGCACCCTAGAATTGGTACTGGTTGTCCTGACCTATAGTAGGGTAATGAGGAGCATACTGCGTCTGTGGTTGCGCCACGGAAGTGTAAGACTGTGATGACCCATGACCTTGGGATCCTTGCCTCTGAGGACAATCCCTCTTAATGTGACCCGGTTGGTAGCAATGATAGCAAAGTCCTCTGGCCAGCCTAGTAGGAAGGCCTCTGATTTCTCCCACCTTGGGAGGATTGACCTTGGCCTTGGCCTTGATAACTGCGGCCCTGTCCCTGAAACCCTAGTGGAGTAGAAGTCCTCTGCTTCTTCCTCGAGTTAGAAGAAGAGGATTGACCCTCCTTCTTCTTGTCTTTTGCACCAGACTCCCGGATGCTCCTTGCGTCATCCACATCTCTCTCAATGGCCATGGCTGTGGTGACCATCAAATCGAAGTCTTGTAGGAGAAGATCCACAATCTTACCCCGGAAGGATAACTTCAGCCCATCCTAAAATTTCCTAACCTTAGCCATATCTGTGGCCACATATTGGTCAGCGAAACATGCTAACTCAGTGAATTTAGCCACGTATTCCATCATGGATATCATTCTTTGCCTCAAATCTAGGAACTCTCGGGCCTTCGCATGCCTCGCAGCTGCCGGGAAGTATTTTCCCATGAAGAGTTCCTTGAACTCTGCCCATGTCATGGCCTCCAAGTTCTTGGAGTCTTTCACCCAATCCCACCATACTTGGGATTCCCCCTCCAACTGGAATGTAGCTAGAGTTATCCTGGTGGCAGCAGAGGTGATCTCCATTGCCCTCAAGATCTTGTCAACCTGCTGGAACCAATGATCAGTTACCATCGGGTCCGCCCCTCCCATGAAGATCGGCGGTTGATGTGCCTTCAACTTCTAGAGATGACTGAAGCCTCCTTGGCCTCCACTTGTACCCGTCTATGTGATAGTGACAACTATAGCACCAAGAGCCTCTATGAAGACTTGTTGGTCAGCAGTAGGTGGTGGTTGGTTATTCCGCCCACCGCCTCGACCTCGGCCGCGTCCTCTTCCTCTTGTTGCCATCTACACACATGTCAAATGACAATAGAATATTCACATCAAATAACATTCCAATGTAGGGATCAAACTTGAAACATTGAGATTTTATCTCCTTGTTTTCCTAGTAGAGTCTATAGCATCCATTAGAAAACATTTAAACTTGAACTATTCCGTTCATTTTTATTTTTATTTTTTCGACTCTCAAGGTTATGTTTTCTAACCCTAGTGTCTCTTTCTATATACATTTTACCAGGTATATCATTCACATAATCACCTAGCAAGTAATCATGTTTCACATAACACGTTACACAAAACATGTAACAATTTAAACACATATGATGAGATGCACAATGCATGCAACGGTCTAGTCCCAATGCCCAACAAGCACTAGGTAAATCGGATAACCTAAGCTCTGATACCAAGCTGTGACACCCCAAAATCTGGGGGTCCGTTGATTACTCATCAACCCGCGGAATGCCTGTGGATACCGAGTAACTCGATATCTCAACGTTATACCCCATTTATCGGGGTCCATTCTTTATTAAAAATTTGGGCAGAGTCTCCTTTGTAAGGAGAACTCCACTCAAAACACAACTTGTGCATTATATAATAACAAGACCCATCCGAGGTCCTATATTCAACAATGACCACACCGGGTCCATTTATAAGTAAACATTGGCCACACTAGGTCCAATTATCCATATTCCTACAAACATGTAAGATTATATTAAAACAGTCGATATAGATTCTATCACAATTCCTTTATACATTACATGCCAAAATTTAATTACAAGTCTAATTTTACAAAAGAAATGGATTGAAAGCCACAAGTCGGCTTTTCTTCCTCCGTAAATGCCCGAGTAAGTGCCGTCCCTCGGCGTATGACCCGTACCTGAAATGTTTCCCGTATAGGGTGAGTCAACGCCTAGTAGAGAAAAACTCCTACTAGGGCTACTCCCCACCTTAAATGCATATGCAATGTGTATAAGCAACATTTAACATTTAACAACCATTCATACAAGAATATGTATTCAATGTTGAAATGCAACCATGTCATGCCATGAAATAAGATGATACTCACTCATGCACTTAAACCCAAGTCCTCACTGACTTCCACAACACAATGCAATGCCAATGTGTAATGACCCATCTTCGACGGAAATACATCCAATGATCGCTTTGAATAAAAAATCATGCGTTTTATAAATTAGATCATTATTGGATGGTACTCATTAAATGAATATTTTCTTATAAATCAAAATCTTGTGTCTTGTTGGGCAACGGATTTTGGATTTTATACCGCCGATTTCGTATACCATACTACACTTTTTCGGAATTTCACCACAGGGGAGTGTATAACCAAGTCGCCGGGTCTTGTACCCGAGGGAGAGTCTAGCCCTACTTGCTATACCCGACACAAGTTTTCTTCCATGCAACCATGCAACTCAAAGGGGATCTACGATCCACTTTTTTCCGAACCCACATACCAACCACCAAACAAGGTGTTTGATCAATCATGCATCTCACACACCCACACTCATGACTTATGCCCATGAATGTGATGCCTCTATGCACAATAATACAATGTTCAATATGCTATGAATGACATATGAACAATCTCAACATATCATGATAAGTTATGTTCTAAGCATATAGATATCATATTTGTCACAAATTCAATATATCATAACATTCATATACCAACAATTGCATTTCCAATCATAAATCATGTCATAAGTCCATAATTTCACTTTCATAATCATAGGCAAGTGATATCACAACTTTTAGGCTAATAACACACCTAATCATTAAGGCATAATATAACACATAACGGCCCATGTAATAGCTCACGTAACGGCTCTTATCTAAACTACAAAACAGCCCATACAAACCACCACATAACAGCCCGTATATAGCCCACAAAATAGCCTAAAAACAGTCTGCAAAATAGTCCAAAAATAGTCACAATTTCAGTCCATAACATGGCCTAAAAATAGTCCATAATTCAGCCCTTTAACAGCCCCTAAACAGCCCAAATTCAGCCCCTTAACAGTCCCTAATTAGTGCGCAAAACAACCCCTAATTAGTGCACAAAACAACCCTTAATTAGTGCACAAAAACAGCCATTAATTAGTGCACAAAACAGCCCCAATTTCAGCACCAAAACAGTCCATTTGGACAGCCCACATATAAACCAATTTCAGCCACTAAAAGCCCACTTAAGGTGAGAATAAAACCAAGGTAGGAGGGAACCCTACCTCAATAGAAGTGTAAGAACTTCTATAACACCAAATCAACCTCAAAGCTTTGATTTTTCCCAAAGTCTCCTCTTGGATTTTCAGTGAAATCCACTCTTTTTGGTACGTACACGTAGCCCTTGTCGAGGAGATGAACTTTGGCTCTTCGTCCGAGTTGATCCGAGCGACGGAACTCCGGATATTGAAGAAGGAAGAATTATTTTCTCTCTTTTCTCTCATCTTTCTCTCCAACATGTGAACCAGTAGAATACAAAGACATTTTTGCTGAAATATCTAATATTTAACACTATTTATAATTTCTAAGACATGGCCCGAGTCGCGCCACGTGTCCCCCACTTGCTCGATCCGTTTTTGCCCCGAAACGATTTAATTTCGTACCAATTTAAGCTCAAAATATTTTATATAAAATTTATTTAAAATATTTTCCAACTTTCAAATTTTTTTTTTAAATTTCGTTTTTGGGGGTCACCAGACACCCGTCGCCTCGAAAAATGTAAAAAACTCGACTATCTCGGAATTCGACAAAAATTGACAGGGCAGCTAGATTTTGCAATGCAAATCAAACGATGAGGTCCTTTTCATCACACGAGGTCTAAAAAATTACCAGTTTTTCAACCCGCGCTATAATGGCAAATTACCATTTTGCCCTTTTTTCAGAAAAAGTTAAAATTTTTCCCGGGTTTCACATTTACTACTTTTATGGGTGATTTATCACTATTATGAATATTTTCATTGCTTTTGTAGTACTAAGAAAAATTATAAAAATAGTTATCACAATAGTAGTAAAAACACTCATAAAAAGTGATAAATGGTAATATTTTTGTCTCGAAAAAAGTAGTAAAAATAGTTACCATAACAGTGGTTAAAACACTCATAAAAGTGATAATTTTTTTTGCTCAAAATTGTAAACACACCCATTAAAGAATTAAAATTTGGAGATACAGTACCAAATTTTTTTTGTCGGTACCATGGCAAGTCCTTTTTTAAATCTTTTTGTCGGGGGAAAAATATCATGTATTTGATAGATAGCAATAAGAAGTTTTGAGTTGAATGGGTACACAAACAAAAAGGGATTGTTCCTCATAAAAAATAAGCAAACTATTATAGATTAGTGTTGGATCAGTCAGAGACACTCCAATGCTTAATTTAGCAAGGGCTTCTAACAGTAAACAAGCAAATTAGCCAGGAAGAGAGTGCGTATCTTTGACCCAAGCATTACCTGTTATTTATATTTTCATATAGCTCCCTAGCCAAATTTTTCTTGATTGAAACTATAATTTAGGTCACATGCTTCTGATGTGCCATTTTAATTTAGCCAATTTGTTGATTGGTTGTGTTAAGTCTACTTTGATTTTATGATTTGATTGATTTTCTATGGTTGGATGTTTTATTAGATAAAATAGGTAAATTGAGCTGAATTGGAGGACTTGGTAAATCAACTAGACGATTGAGGGATAAAAGGAAATCAAGGGGGATCATAGTGTTAATTACATGGGAAAGTCAGTGAAATCAAAATGGATATTATGGACCAACTTGGATAGCTGTATGCATTTGGAAATGGGTCTTATGTCTGAACGTAGGTGTGGATGCTGAGCAAGCATGAAATTTTGGCTAAGTTTTGGTGACGATACGTTCTTCTTGCATCTGAATGCAAGAGGTCCATTAGGATGTACTTGCTGAGGATGGGATTCTAGAGAATTCAAGGTGTTAGAGCATGGGGATGCATGTAGACTAGGATTTGACGATACAGTGTGTCTTTGTTACGACGTGACAAAGCTGTTCGGACTTAATTGGTTGACTAAATCAAAGACACTAGATTTCAAGGCTTGCATCTGAATGTGAGTCATGTATTCGGATGCATGTTTTGAAATATGCGCCATTCGGTTTATGCTAGCATGCCTTAGTTAATGATTTTATATTATTTTTGATTATTTTTATGGAAAAATATAAATAGGAGAAGAGTGAGTTGTATTAAGGGGAGTCAGGTTTTTTTTTCTAGGGCTAATCTTTTTTTTCTGGAACTTGGAAATTCTACTTCAGTGACTTGTGAGTAGTTTTCTTTGTACTTTCTAGTTAGGATAGGGTTCTTGGATTGTGTATTGAATGCTATTATTAATTCTATTATCCGTTTATTGCTTGTGAATGATTTATAGTTTTTATTATCAAATTAAATGAATATTTCTAACCAAAATAATATACTCTGCATACATGTTTGATTATTCATCAACTGGGTTGATTCTTGGGTATGAATAATTCTTATAATTCCCTGTGAGTTTATATTACTAATTATTAAATTCAGATTTTTATATTAATCAATCTTGGTTTAGTAATTATATCATCCAGTTGATTACACTAACATTGGAAGTCAACTGAGAAAAGAGATAATTGTATTAGTATCACATTCAATAAACATTATTGGTTTCTGAACCCGATACTAAAGAATCTCTTTTCATACATAAGAATTTCTTTATAATTAGTTACAATTTCTCATTCTATAGTCAAGATAAATTGTTCCTTCTTTTTACATTCCTATACATCCTAATTCATTTCCTAAGGATCGACCTCGGTATTACTGAGTTATTACTATTTTTTTTGACTACTTGCACTTGGGTGTCGCTATTTGAGATCAAACAAATTTTTGGCACCGCTATTGGAGAATGAAAAGGATACGAAAGATGAAAAGAGGAATCCACAGTCACAACGAGCTATTTGGAGAACTTTAATTTTCCAAGTAACCTCAGTCCATCTTTAAGATTCCTGTTTAAATATTATGTTAATTTTTAATGCTGTTTGATTCTTTTTTTTTTTTTTTATTTTTTTTTTAATTTAATTCACAATTGATTAGTTCTTAGTTGTATGTTTGGTGGGAAAACTTCAGATGTTTATATTGAATCACCATTTAAAGAATCTGTAGGATCTATTGGTTCATCTGCATTTTTTGAGTCAAATTAGTCAATATTTGCCCCTACATTTGATCTCAATCGAACAAACAATGATATGGGAGATAACATGAACAATCCTAATTGTGTTCAAGAGGTTGATCAATAGGTCAGAACTCTTAGGGATTATCTACACCCCACAAGGAGTGGTGTCTCGTCTTTTTTTGTCTTCCGACAGAATGCACAAAGGTTCATGGAGAAACCTAGTACTATCCAAATTTTGCCACAATTCCATGGCCTTTATAAACCCCCACATGTGAATCTTAATATAGTGACGTAATTATGTTGTAATGCTCATATATGTAATGATGCAAGAATGAACTATATAGATTGTAAGAGTAGAAATAAAAAAACTATAGGAAACTTAATATGATGTGTTTTAGAAGTTAGGAAGTATTTCAGAGTTAAAACACATTTTAGAGAGAATTCAAGTAAAAAGGAAATTGATACTTCCTTAGTATTTGGACCATAAAATTTTACCTCGATGTCTATTTGCTCTGAAATGTTTACAGTGGACTCTAGACTTTCAAGGCTACAAAAGTGTATTTCATGAAAATTTTTCAAATCGATCTATAAATAGGTCAAACTTTCCATGGAAGTTCAACTAAAACTGGAGTCCGTTAGAACGTGAATGGATCCATTCAAATGATAATTAGTCCCAATACTTTTGTGTTTGACAGAACTCCAATTGAAAAGAAAAAGTACTACGATCAAACAATATGCAAAAGCCAATATGCTGTTCGAACGCCAGGTAGATAGTTCAAACGTCAATCCTCTAGTTTACACTTTCTGTCTCAATTTTGAGTATCAGGTTTGCGCTGATTAGACTATTTTCTCATACTATAAATACCCAAGGACATCTCCCCTAGTTTATGTAAGCACAAGTGTGGTAGTTTATATGGTAGTTCCAATTTTACTATGTTAAACTAATTTACATACTAAAGGAATGAGAAGTTCTTCACTTATAGTGTGCATGTATAGTCACTGAGCTTATCATTCTCACTATTTGTAGTTTATGTTTTTAGGAACCTTATGTAATGAGAGAAGTCCATTTTTGTGTCTAGGGTGGTCGAGTGGGATCTTACCCTAAAGTCCTTTCGTGTCATTATTGGTGTCTTTCTGGAACTTGTAAATATTTAGATTTTAGATGGTTTTTTAGTTTATATGTACGAGGTTTGGCGATAAGCGCTCCCATTCATGAATGTGTTAAGTGTTTAAACATTATTTTGGATTGCCACAGGTTGGTGGTTGTTCATTAAGTATCTGACTATATGTCCTAAGCTTACTTAAATTGTGAAGTTCACCTTATGGGTATATGTAATTGCTTAAGTAAATGTATATTTTGGGGTTGGGGTGTTACATTTATGGTGAAGGATGGGGAAACATTTTATCCGTGTTAGGAGAGATTCAAAGATCTCCTTCATGGACATCTACACTATGGGTTTGAAAGTTGGACCCTTGTAGGTTTTTTCCTGTGATTCTCTTCCTGCTCCTATGCGTCAGTTTGTCAAGATGATTAGCTTGATGTGACATGTGTGTGCCCAAGTGCACGAGGTCAAGCTGTAGTAATAATCTGGTTATGTCTAGAGTGGAATCCACAGGAAACTATTGTCTGTGTTTCGAAGTAAGTAGTGACAGAGACCAAGTAACTAGAACCCCTGAGATTTGAAGTTATGGAATTTTCTGGATATAATATAAGATTCTTTCTGAGGGGTTTTTCTAGACAAAATATAATAAATTATCAAATATAACAGCCACCATTTAGCTTGAGGATCTAAACATGTAGTTAATCATCCGGTTTATTATACTTGTGCTTGGTAACTCAATTAACCCCTGTGTCAACATAAAGTTAATTGGAAGATAAAGATGAACATGTGGTTAATCATCCAGTTTATTACACTCGTGCTTTTTCCACACAGTAGTTTTGCTTGCTTTTTTCGGATATCAGTTTTTCTTACCAATCTTGCTTTTCTCATGATCACAATATGCACATCAGATGGAAAAGTGCAGAAAACGCCCAGACTAAACCAAAAAAGTTTATCATCCATGCTTGCTAAGCTTTAAAACTCTCTATCTAGTTCTTTAACGTCTGCCAGTCACAAAGACGAATGAAGCTGACTCAAAGACATGATCATCATTTTATACAGAATACAAGACAGGGTACACAATATGATAAAAAAACAACAACAAAAACAAAAACATTTTATAGGCAAAAACTATGAACTGTAGTTCTCACCCCCAACCTAAATTGAACATTGTCTTCAATGTTTCAAATTTACCAGTGTATGGAGTTTGGAGATAAGGTTGAAAGGTAGAGATATGTTCATCTGCCTAAACCTACAAATAAAATACACAAATTAATCATCTTTACGTTGATCTGGGTTTTAGCTAGGCTAAAAACCCTTCTGTGTGAGTATGAACAGAAGCAAGACACCCATGTACAAATACAATAATAAAATGAAAATCATGAAACATAGGACTGTGTCATCGAAGTGTGTGGTGATGGATTTGCAGGGGGTGGGTCATTTTGCAAAGATCAGAGAAAACAAAGAAGAAGAAGAAGAAAAAAGAAAGAAAAAGGGGAGAAGGACAGTGGCGAATGGGAAAACGAGGAAAGGGGTGGAGGCCTTATAAAGGCGTCCTAGCGGGTCGAGTTTGGTTGGATTTTTCCTGACCCAACCCTTTTTTGTGTCGATAGGTGCAAATCTCGGAGGAGTATTCTGGATCTATTAAAAGAATAGTTTTCACATTTTTAACAAAGTCTTCTAGAAATGGTTTAACCACTGACCATTGACAGTAAAGATATTCCAATTTAATGGGTTTTTCACTTCTACTGCTCCATATCCAAATACTTATTTGACAATGTAAGGCCCAGTCCACCTTAACCTCAACTTACCAAGAAATAGGCAGAGCCTTGAATTAAATAACAAGAGTTTTTGAGAAGGGGCAAAAGATTTCCTTGCTATGTTTTTCTTATGAAAGATTTTCATCCTTTCCTTTGCATTTTTTGCATTGTCATATGCCTCATTTCTCAATTCCTCCAATTCGTTAATCTGAAGTTTTTTTGAGAGTCCATCCTTGTCCAGGTCAAAGTTCATTGCTTTAATGGCCCAATATGCTTTGTGTTTTAATTTCACAAGTAGGTGACAAGGCTTGCCATAGACTAATAGATAAGGAGACATGCCCAAAATTATTTTAAAGGCAGTGCGATATACCCAGAGTGTGTCAGTTAGTCGTGACGACCAATCTTTGCGGTCTAGGTTTACCATTTTTTCTAAAATTAATTTGATCTCTCAATTAGCTAATTCAGCCTGTCTAGAAAGAATGATTGCAAAAATGAGCATCCCCATCACTTATGATGGATTTTCGAATTCTAAATCGAGACAAAATATTTTCTTTTAAATATTTGATAACTGTTTGATGATCATTATTTTGACATGGAATTGCTTCAACCCATTTGGACACATATTCTATGGCCACTAAAATGTATAGATAGCCAAAGGAAGGGGAAAGTGGTCCCATAAAATCGATGCCTCAATAGTCAAAAAATTTAATCACCAAAATGAGGTTTAAGGGCATCATGTTTCTTTTAGAAATACTTCCCAACCTTTGGCATCTATCACACGTTAGACAAAAGGTATGGACATCTTTGAAAAGTGTGGGCCAATAAAATTCACACTGCAAGATTTTCGCAGCGATTTTCTTTGATGATAATTGGCCAACACATGCTTCAGAATGACAAAAACGGTATTACCTGTTTGCTCTCATGAGTGGGGATGCAACGCCTTATGATTTGATCCTTATAGTACTTAAATGCATATGGATCCTCCCAAAAGAAATTACGAATCTCCCTTAGAAATTTCTTCTTATCAATCATTGTAAAGGAAGGAGGAAGCGTACAGTAGCAAGGAAGTTAGCAATATCAGCGTACCATGGTGTTTTCTCAATTATGAACAGTTGTTCATCAAGAAAATTCTCATTGATTGGCAATCCATCCTCATGAAATTCATACGTTAACTTGGACAAATGATCTTCCACCACATTCTTAACACCCTTCTTATCCTTAATGATCAAATCAAACTCTTGTAATAAGAGTATCCATCTTAAGAGTCGTGGCTTGGAGTCCTTCTTTATGAGCAAGAATTTTAATGGTGCATGGTCAATAACACAATAAATGAAGAACCACCAAGATAAGAACAAAATTTCTCCAAAGCAAAAACTACAGCAAGCAATTCTTTTTCAGTCGTTGAATAATTCATCTGAGCATCATAAAGTCTTGCTTGCGTAGTAAATCACATAGGGTTTCTTATCCTTTCTTTGCCCCAACACAACACCTATAACATAATCACTTGCATCACACATTAGTTCAAAGGGTAGAGTCCAGTCAAGGGGTTACATTATTGGAGCAGAAATTAACATACTTTTAAGCTTGTCAAAAGCTCTATGGCATGCTTCACTCCACACAAAAATTACGTCCTGACTTAGGAGATGACACATCGGTTTAGATATGGTACTAAATTCTTTTATGAATCTCCTATAGAACCCTGCATGTCCTAGGAATGATCAAACATCCTTAATAGTCTTGGGAGTAGGCAAATTTTCAATCAGATCTATTTTTGCATTGTCAACTTTCATGCCTTCAGACGACACAATGTGACCCAAGACAATGCCTCGTGTTACAATGAAATGAAATTTCTCCCAATTGAGCACAAGATTGGCTTCCTTACATCTTATCAACACCTTCTCCAAGTTGGTCAGACACAAATCAAACGAGTCACCATATACAGAGAAGTCATCCATGAAGACTTCCAAAAATTTCTCAACCATGTTGCTAAACAAACTCAACATGTACCTTTGAAATGTTTGCAGGAGTGTTACAAAGTCTGAACGACATCTTTTTGAATGCAAAGGTTCCAAAGGGGCATGTGAATGTTGTTTTTTCCTGGTCGTAGTGCTGTCTTAATTTGATTATACCTAAAATACCCATCTAAAAAATAGTAGAATGCATGAACTGCAATTCTTTCTAAGATTTGATCTAGAAAGGGAAGAGAAAAATGGTCTTTCCTAGTTACCAAATTGAGTTTTTGATAGTCGATACACATCCGTCATCCTGTGACAACGCGATTTGGTACTAGTTCATTGGCATCATTTTTAACTACTCTGACTTTAGACTTCTTGGACACAACTTGGGTTGGGCTAACCCATCTGCTATCTGAGATGGGAAAGATTATCCCTACATCTAAGAGCTTAAGCACCTCAGTTCACATAACTTCCTTCATGTGAGGCTTCCATCGTCGCTGCATTTGGCGAGAGGGTTTTGAATCCTTTTCAAGATATATAGCATGATGGCAAATTAATGGACTTATACCTTTCAAGTCAGCGATGGTCCACCCAATAGTATTTTTATGGCATCTAAGAACTTCAATCAGTTAGACTCTTACAAATCTGTAAACTTAGATGAAATAACCACAAGGTATGACTCGTCCTCCCCCAAGAATGCATATTTGAGGTCAGATGGAAGAGGTTTTAGTTCAGGTTTTGGTGGCTTGACACTTGATGAAAGTGGCTTTGTTCCACTTGGTGAGATTTCTTCGAATTTGGGGGCCCATGTCCCAACAGTGTGAGCAGGACAATTCTTTAGGTTTTGATCATCATTTGTTGACTCAGATGTGATAGACTCCAATAGACAAGATTCAGTAGGATTTTCGCAAAATGTATTATTCAAATGTTCTTGTATCAAAGACTCAATGAAATTTATTTCTCTCACTCCTTTGTCTTCTCCTGCAATTGATTAGTGCATTTGAGGTTGCTAGGAAGGGTCGACCAAGAATGATGGAAATTTGATTCTCTGAATGCATTAATAGCTGAGTATCTAGAACATTGAAGTTAATAGGGAATACAAGGTTGCCCACTTGGACAAGTACATCTTCAACAATGCCCTTAGGAATTTTGATAGATCTGTCTACCAATTGGAGTATGACACAAGTGGGTTTGAGTTCACCCAGACTCAACTATTGATAGATAGAGAAAGGGAGCAAATTGACACTAGTTCCAAGATCTAACAGTGCTTGTTTAATTCTAAAGTTTTCAATGACACATGCCATAGTTGGACACCCCGGATCCTTGTATTTTGGAGGGGTTTTGTGTTGAAGTAGCGCACTAGATTGTTCTATCAAGAAGGATCTTTTTGGACATTCTATCTTCTTTTGACTGTGCACAAGTCTTTCAAAAACTTGGCATAAGATTGAACCTATTTGATTGCATCTAGAAGTGGGATGTTAATCTTTACTTGCTTAAAAAGCTCACAAATTTTTGGCTGGTTATTCACCTTCTGTACTCTTTTGAGTCTATGAGGAAAAGGAGCAAGAATAGGACACGAAGGTTCTTTTTCCTTTGACGGTTCTAGTTCCTGTTCAATTATAGGTTCAGGCTCTTCTTCAAGCACAAGTTCAGGCTCTACTTCAATCACAAGTTCAGGTTTTACTAGTGCATTGATTGGGATTGACTTGGGTTTTGATTTTGGAATTAACATGTCTCTGATGGCTTTGTCAATTACCTTGCCACTTCTCAATGTAGTGACAACTTGAGCTTAGTCTTGTGGGTTTTCCATGATTGAAGGGTTTCTCACATGTAATTAGCCTTGCGGTTGTTTTGGTTGGGCAAGAAACTTGCCTTTCTCATGTGTGGTCATGGATTGGGTCAACTTTTGGATGTGGATTTTAAGATCTTCGAAAGAATGAGTGGTCTAGGCTTTGAAATTAGTAAAAGCCTGAGTGGAACTATTGTTGTAGTTCATTTGGCTTTGCATGAACTGATTTATTGTGTCCTTAAGGCTCTTCTTTTTGTGGTGGTTGGTATAGTTGATATGCAGGAGGTCCTTGAGGTGGTGGTTGTGAACCTTGTTATGGGTTCATGGGAGTTGGTTGTGTGTTCCTCCAACTGAAGTTCCAGTGATTTCGCCACCTTGGATTGTATGTTTCAGAATATGGGTTGGAGTAAGGCTTGTTGAAGTTGAAAATTGCATTTGTTTGTTCCAACAAGACCTCTTTGAATGCCAGAATGGTAGGACACTCCCCAGTAGGGTGTCCTATTGGCGCACAAATCCCACACACTTGTTTTGTGGGAGGGCCAACATCAAGTTGATGTACCTTTTTCATCTCAAGAGCTTCCAGCTTTCAAGACAGGGTAGTCATTTTCGCTCTTAGGTCATCATCATCTTTCAAGACATTCTTACTCCTTGGGAAGTAGATGGTTTGGCTTCAACTGTGGTAGGAGAGGTTGAGTCCCACATCGGAGAATTATCAAAGATGGTGTCAAAAAAATTGAATGCCTCAGCCTAAATCTTTCCCATGAACTCTCCTTGAGCCATCATTTCAACAAGCTAACGTAGTTTAGTAGGCAAGGAGTCATAGAAAAATCCTACCAAAGTCTAATTCTCAAAAGAATGGTGTAGGAAGGACTGAAGAAGATCCTTGAATCTCCCTCAACTTTGGTAAAAGGTCCCTCATTCTTTACTGAAAAATTCATAATTTTCCTTCTGAGTGCATTAGTGCGGTGTGGAGGAAAAAACTTTATGAAAAATTTATTTTGTACTGCCTGCCAGTTAGGTATTGAATGGGTTTTTATAGAATTTAGCCATTGTTTAGCTTTATCCTTTAAAGAGAAAGGAAAAAGTTTCAACTTGGTCAACTTAGAATTGTCTTGAAATGTTCCACATACTTCCTCAAAATCTTTTTTGTACAGATATGGGTATTCTGATTGAGCCCATGAAGTTGAGGTAGCAATTGAACTGTCCCCGCCCTTACATTAAAGAGGGGTGCATTTTTAGGAAAGATAAAATAAGAGGGGACACTTTTTCTTGTGGGATGAAAATAATCCTGTAGAGTTCGGATGTTAGGAACTTCTCCATCTCTCACGTGATCTTCCCTTTCTCTCCTATTATCTGTCATACTATTCTCAAAAGAGCCTGCTATTGATCTGGCTGAAGATGGTTCATACTGGTTTACAGATCCTACAGATTCTTCTGGCAAATTGTGAAAGTGAGGATCATTCTCAGACATAAAATAAAAAATTTGTACACAATAAAAAAATATATATCTATACAAAAATGAAGGTCTTTTCACCTTTTACTTAAAAACACCTTTTATGGTTCCCCAGCAATGGTGCCAAAAATTTGACTTGATCCAAAATGTGTACACCTAAGTGCAAGCGGTCAAGCTGTAGTAATAATTCGGTTAAGTATGGAGTCGAATCCATGGGGAACTATTGTCGATGTTTCAAAGTAAGTAGTGACAGAGACCAAGTAACTAGAACCCTTAAGATTTGAAGTTATGGAATATTCTGGACAAAATATAAGATTCTTTCTAAGGGGTTTTTCTAGACAAAATATAATAAATTATCAAATGTAACAGCCACCCTTTAGCTCGAGGATCTGAACATGTAGTTAATCATTCGGTTTATTATACTTGTGCTTGGTAACTCAATTAACCCCTATATCAACTTAAAGTTAATCAGAAGATAAAGATGGATTGTGAGAATTAAGAGTATGGTTCCAATGTCTTTGTAGAGGTTTACAAGAATTGTCTATGCTGAGACTTAAACCGTGTATAAACAAGCAAGTGTCTCTACTAGGCATCCAACCATTGCATTGGTATTCCATTCTTTAAATGAAGCACAATAATGTTGAAGATTGAAATGTAGTCATGAACATCTAGTCGGGGTACTTGCCTAGTACCGATGGGTCTTTCTATGAAAGAGTCATCAATGTCATTGAAAGCACCCACAGTTGTACAAAGTACCTTAGTTTTGCTAGATGCATTCAATCATTCAATAAGTGAGTGTAATATAAAGTATTAAACATAAACAAAATGCACAAATATAACTTTCAGATGATTTATACATGTTCATTACCTCTTACTAAAGAGTGAATGAGAAACTACTCACTTTTCATGGCTTTGGTAAAGCTAGAAAAGTGAGTGATGCTCATCCCTCCAAGTAGAGGAGTTACAAAGTAAAACACACTACACAAAGGAGCTGATCTTCGACAAAGAATGAGTGAATCACGTTCCACTCTTCACGACTTTGGTAAAGCTCTAGAAAAGTGGAAGAGTTTCACTCCTCTAAGAGAAGAAGGAAGCTCAAATAATGGAAGCAAATAAAACTAATAATGAAAGTAGAAAAAAGCTAGTCACTTTTGGAGGGTTTCCACCTCAACCAAAAGATGATCTATCTCCTTCGATCTCTCTTTATGTAAGACTATGAATGTAAATCTAAGTCTAAGCCTAACCCCTACAATTTTTCTACAAAATGTAAGCCTCCTTTGAAGCTCCCACAATGGGAGTATTTATAGGCAAAGAGGAGGGGATAAGGGGGTGTGAGAGAATAGTGCAAGGTCTCCAAAGTCCATGTGAAAACCCCAATGTCCGGATAGAAAATCAACCACTTTGCAGTCTATTTGGGGACAACATACGAACATTAGTTGGCATTCGAACGTGGTCTCTAGTCATCTTTGATGGGCGTTCGAACGCTGGATGGGGTTTAAACTTCCCACTCAAGTGGCCTTTTTTCTTCTATGAGAGCAACTTCCACACACCAAATGCAATAACACACTATTTGGGGGGTCCTCAAGTGTTTCAAGTCAACATTCGAATGTTAGTTGGTGTTTGAACGTGGTACTCAAGTACCTCTTTGTTTTTCTTCTAGCTGCAACACGCCATGTATCATCCTCTCAGCAGTCTGATCCTCCAATAATTCAAGAGGACATTCGAACATGGATTGGCGTTCGAACATTCTTGCCTTGTTCAAACTTCTCCACTTTTCTTCCAGAACATGCGATTATTGCATGAAAATTTGATATGCATTGACTTTAGGCCCTTGTTCAATATTTATCCTGAAACGCCATCGTTGAAACTCCATCAAAGCATAATTAGTCTTAAAAAGGCATAATAAGATGCTAATTTTAACTACTAATCAATGATGTCACATGGGGAGTTCATGGACATAGATCCTAATGAGGTTTTTGAATTTTTTGATACCTTGTTTGAGAGTTCCCAGAAATCGGACTCGGTCTTGCCTATTGGTTCTGAAAGTAAACCAATCATTTTCCATAGGGGAAAGTATACAGTAAGAGAAGATGATGATTTTAGGGCTAAGATAGCCTCTTGAAGGCTTCGGGCGTTAAAGATGAAAAAGGTCAATGAAGTGTTTGTTGTGTTACCCACAGACTATATTTGTGGGATACGTGCTTTAGTGGGACATTCTATTGCTTGATGGTTTTTCCTAACCTCTAACATGAACCCGGTTGTGTGTATATGACTTATAGAGATTGGTGAGTGTCATTCTCTCTCGAGGTCAATGTAAGAAGTGGGAAAATTATGCGTGGATGAACAAAAACGTGTGTGTGGTCAAAATTGCTCTCCAAGCATAGAGAGAGTCTTGCAATGTCATGTTTTACTTGGAATGTGTATTCCAAGGTCGTCTCCTTAGGGAAGGAAATGTCGGTGTTTTGAAGGGTGATTTGTGCAAGGTGAAAATTGGAAAATCTTTTTGATATGAAGTTTGGTGGTTTGTGATTTGTAAAATATCCAAGAAAGTAAGGTTGGCTAATCAATAGAGGTCATTCCAATGGAAATTCCAAATCGACTCATTTCATTCAACCAATGGTGTCTTAGTGTTTAATTGATTCATAGGAAGTGAGGGACTAATGTGGTTGTGTTAGACAAAAGTATACCCCATGACAAGTCTACGATGTATCAAGAGCCCAAAACCATATCTGCACTCAACCTAGTCAAACCAAACACTTTATATTATGAGGAAGAATGAAAGAGATTCAATTTCACATACCTAAGAGGAAATCTGATGAGTATAGAATATTGCATATCTTATATCTCTTTTGCATCTTCATGGATTGTTTTTGTGATGATAATTGGTGAAAATATGTTTAATCTCACATTTAATGGATTTTTGTGTGTTTGTAGGTAAAGAGTAGGTAAGGGCATGCATTTAACCTCCCATCAAGTGCTTGAAGGCAATGGTAAAGAAGGGATGGCTTAACGGATGTCCTAGAGCACAAAGGAAGTAAGGAAATTTCAAGACAGAGCAAACCCTACCGGTAGAAGTTCCAAAACCTGCCAGTAGGTTTAGTGCACTAGATTCTTTCTACCGCAACCTTTGCCAAAACCTACCGGTAGGTTTCATGATCGCTCTACCGGCAGTTTTTACACGGACTTGCCAGCTGCCTTCCATACTTCTCCACCTTCTCTGTGGGCCCACCTCTACTCATCTAGACCAGAACCTAACACATTTTACAACCCAAGATGATCTCCTTGACCAAAAATATCAGGTTGAAGAAGAAAAAGGAAGGAAAAGGAAGAGAGAGAAGATTAGTGGTTGGGGGAAAGCATGGAAGAGGCATGTTGGCTTGTGGTTGCTTGTGGCAGTGTCCATACTCCCTCCACTAATTACACTTAAGTTCGCATAGACCATAGGGGGTTATGGATGAAATTGGGAGAACTACTACACAATTATTCAGCTACACACATAGTTTTAGAGAGAGAAGCTCAAGGAAGAAGATGAAGTTAGAGAGAGAAAGCTAAGTTTTTCATATTTCTTCACCATTTTCAGTGTTGTAAGATTAAATTACTTGTAATCTTTCCACTTTCCACTTAAAACTCTTTCATTCAAGTTGTATGCAAGCTTAGCTAGGGTATTCTAGCATTTCATGTTCTACCTTTGAGTATTTGTTTTCAATCTTTGTATTTTGACTATGAATGCCATTTCTCTTGTTGTTTAACTGTTTTCTTGCATTAATACAAGTCCATGCTCCATTTCTATACCAAGTCTCTTCACTTTGTGTTGGGTTTTGTTTTCATTATGAGTAGCTAAGCATTTAGTTGGCTAATCTAAACGGACTTTCCTCTGGGTATGTGAAATCGACTCTCTTTTGTTCTTCCTCGTAGCGTAAAGTGTTTGGTTTGACTAGGTTGAGTGTGGACATGGTTGTGGGTTATTGATACACCGTAGGATTTTCACGGGGTATACTTGGGCCTAACATATCCACATTGGTCCCTCACTTCCTACAAATCAATCAAATACTGAGACACCATTGTTGGAATGAATTGAGTCGATTTTGTAATCCCATTGGAATGACCTATATGGATTAGCCAACCCTATTTTCCTTGCATTTTTTTCATCAAAACACAACTTTTCAAAACAAAAATCTCACAATTTTCCAATTTTTATTTCTTCACCAATCACCTTTAAAAGTAATTTGACCTACATTCCTTGATGAGACAACATTGGAATGCCCATTCCAAGTAAAACATGACATTTACAAGTCTCTCTTCGCTTGTGAAGCACTTTTGCATACACACACATATTTTTGTTCACACACTCGATTTTTCCCATTTCTTGCATGATACCCAAGGGAGAGTAACACTTACCTACTCACATTAGCCATATACACATAGTTCGGGATCATGTTTGGAGATTAGGGTGAATGGAATCAAGCAAAATCCCTCTTGGATTAGCTAACTAAAGGTTTAGTTATGCATATTAAAAACAAGAACAAACATGAAATAGAAAAACATTGTGATGAAATGAAACATAGACTTGTACAAATGTAGAAGAAAGTTTAAATTGCAAAAGAAATGACATTCATACTCCAAATGCAAAGTTTGAAGAGAAAATATCCAAATGTAAAAATAAAATACAAGGACACTTAGCTAAACTTAATTACAACTTGAATAAAAGAGATTAAAGTGCAAAAGGGAAATATTACAAGTTAAATGGAGCTTACTACAATGAAAATGGTGAAGAAAAATGTAAAAACCCAACTTTTCTCTCTAAAACTTCATCTTCTACCTTGGAGCTTCTCTCTCTAAAAGATATTACCACCTCCAAATGTGTGTAGCAGCTTGATATTTTCATCCATCCTCTCTCCCTTAGCATGAGTGACTGACTTGGAGTGATTGGAGAGAGGTTGTCGACCAAAACAAGTAAATTCAGACAAAGTATGGTCCTTCCATGCTTTTCCAACCTCCTCTCTCTCTCTCTCTCTTTCTCTATCTCTTTCCTCCCCACTCCCTCATGCTTCAAATATGAGTTTTTGGGGTTAGGAGATCATCATGGGGTGTTAAAAATGTCAAGGCATGGTTTAGAGGACAGAAGATGGGCCCCCATGGTTAGTGGAGTTGTGCGGAGAAGTGTCTGGGCTTTCTGGGGATGTTCTACCGATAGGTTATGGGTAACCTATAGGTAGGTATTTTCTAGTAGATTTTCCTACTGGTAGGTCTTGTAGGGGTAGAGGTTGAAGTCTCCAATGGGCTTTTCTATCGATAGGTCTTGAGTATTATACTAGTAGGTCTTGCATGGATTCTACTGGTAGGTCTTGTCTTGTCCTGAAATTTCCTTGGTTCCTTGAGCTCTCGAGCCATCTGTCAAGAGGTACCTTCTTCCCCATTGACCTTGAGCACTTGATGGGGTGCTTTATGCATGCCCTTACCATCCCATTACATAAATTCAAGCAAATCTTCATTAATTATCAATTTGAAACCATTTTCCCAAATTTTCATCACAAAACAAGTTAAATTGGATGTAATAGAGATGTATAATATGCAATATTCTACACTCATCTCACCCACCAACTTGAGTTTTGCTAGTCCCTAGCAAACCTTATTTCCAAACTATACTTCATATACAACAATTCCATTCATGTTAAACAATTCACAGATCAACAAGATACTCAAATCATATTGCAATTATGTAAATGAACTTGCCTATAATGAAACAAAAAGCAAGGTTCTTTCATTCATAAATATATAAGTTTTAGTATAAAGAACTCAAAACAAAACAACTTGTGCCCTCACGACTCTTCTATTAGGCTGACTACTCCAAAACCACGATCCTCCAATATATACAACCAACAAAAGCAACAAAAATAAGATTAGACTCTCTCTAATCCTCCTTCTTGTCCTCGAACTCAGCATCCTCACCCTCATCATCAAACTCATCATCCTCCTCCTTAAACTCACCCATCTCTACAATAGTCAAGCCAGTGGGGGCAGTCAACCGGAGCCCAACACTAGTCCCCGAAACTGATGATGGGAACTCTGGTGTAGTTGGCAGTGGTGGCACCTCGGGTAGAGGCTCTCCAAGGAAAGTCCTGTCAAAGATCCTAGTGACCATCAATTTCAGCAGCTGAATAGTCCCCCCAAAGTCATCCAACCTCCCCTCGATCACATTAAGGCACTGAGAGACCATCGGAGGTGGGGCAGCAGTGGATGGCCCAGTTGTGGATGGTCCATCTATAAGTGGCTCGGCCTTTGATGACCTAACTCTTTCTTTTCTCTATGTAGACCTTCCTGTCATGAAGATTCTTTTTATGGTGCTCTGTATGCCTATGGGGCCGCACTTCAGTGGAAGTGTCACATCAGTTGGCAACAAATTTTTGTGACAAGGTGGGCGTAAGGAATGTTCGCCTACAGCTTTGAAGACTGGGCGTAGTCCTTCATCACCTCCCGCATCATGAAAGCAATGTCCATCCAGGTGTCGCTATTAAATCATAGAGGAAGGCCAATTTCTCCTCCCCCGGTGCCTTCTCCGCACCTCGAGGTAAAAGGTGGTAATGAAGAACTTTATTCATCATCCTATAGGAATGCTTGAGTGCCCCAACTTTAATTTTTCCATTAAACTGTGTCAGGTCCTCATACATCAGACACGCATATTCTTGTAGTGATTTCCTCCCTGGGTTGTTTTATGAAAAGACATGGTTGTTGGCAACAGGCCTCTGATAATGCAATGCCTCGGCGATGACTGTCGGGGTGACCTCAATCACCTTCCCCCAAGCATTCATCTTTAACAGGCATAAATCTTCATCTGCCACCCCCAATCTTTGATAAAATTCCTGACAACTGGGAAACACATACCCCTCATCTCCCTAGAACCAAAAGTCAATGCCATGGCGGTCGATCACTCGGACCACGTCATCGTGTGGCCCGAGGGTGGGCCTATCAACTAGCCACTTGCACGTCACATTCTTGGCCTTAATGCTCTCCATGCGAAGGTCATTCTTCCTTTTCTTCCTTTGTTGGCCACCACTGGGGCTTGCCTCCTCAGCCCTCTTGTGGGATACGGTTCCTACGGGAGGTCGTGTGATTAACCCTAATTAGTGTGTTTTTGAATTAGACTAATAGGTTAGTTGTGTTAATCAAATGAGTTAAAATGGTCAAGTTATATGAAATTAGGGTTAGTGCGTAAATTGGGGTTAATGCATTAAATGTATTATTTTTTAGGGTTTTGTGCAGAAATTATGCAAAGTCAAGGGGAGCAAACTGTCCAAGCCAAATCAGCAAGGGGAGGCAAGTGCAATTTCATCAAACCATCAAGGAACCATGCCCACTAAAATCCAGAGGTGTAGCACCTTCCAGACGGTGGTGGTGGCGTCTGGACGGTGACTAAACCTCCTTAAGTCCTCCTTTCTCCTCATTGACCAACTTATGTAACAGAAAGGGCCTGATTGGCTAGCCCAAGCCCAACCGCCTTAAAGCAGCACTCTAGTCTCTATAAATAGCCCCTTATAGCTTTCATTTTCAACATTCAGTTAGAGAGATAGCCAGAGAGAGTGGAGGGAAGTTCAAAGGGTCAAAAATAGTACAGCGCAGCCCTACTGAACCACTTCCAACCAGTCTTCTAGACAACTTTTCTTTCTTCTACATTTATGTTATTCCTTTCTACTTGGAGGGTTGAACCTCTCCCACTTTTTCCCCCTAATCGGTATTAAGAGTGGTCGTGTTTCAATTATTCCTCAGGGAAGGATTGTCTGTATTTTATTTTGTATTGTAATGGAACTATATCGCACCTCTTGCTCATTTATAGCAATGAGGAATGATAAGTCCACTTATACCCTTCGGTGACAAGTAAACTTATGTAAGATATTGTTTGAGTTAAGGAAATGCCTCTGTCTTAACTATGCTTTAATTTTATATATACCTCCCATATTGATGGATGATTACATTTATAATATGCTCATGGTTATGAACACTGAGCAGTACCTAATGCTGTATATCATACTATCTACTATTTATGTACTTTATGCATGATACGGTGATGTATGTTATGGGGCTTTATGTAATAGTTTATTGATTGGTTATAGACGGGTTAAGTCTCAACATATCCAATGCTTTCGATTCAATGCATAAACCGAAATCTCATCATCAGTGAATCATCAACCTACTGGTTGAATAACTATAGTATTCCTTCTGAATGACTTGCCTTCTGATTTGCTATAGTTGTTTAACTGTTGCATAGTATAGAGATGCTAATTGAATAATTAAAAGTATTCCTCCTGAATGGCTTGCCTTCTGGTCTACTCAGATTATTTGATTGTTGCATAGAAATATACCTGACCGCTAACCTAATCAGTTGTTGGATACAATTTAATATACATCATACTTACAGGTTGACTTTACAGTAAAATGGAGGTTAATTGTTGTAAGGAGGCATTTCCAGTACTTAGCCAATATAATGCATATGAAATCCCTAAACTGAATGGTATCTTTTAATTATTGCATTTTCATAGTTTTAATTAAGTTTATTTTAATTGTTCTAAGCTCACACCACAAGCTATTTCTACTACATTTTTTATCTGTAACAACTTCACCATTTCTGTTTTGATTTCCAATATTAGTTCCTTGTGGGTTCGACCTCAGACTTAAATCGAGTATTATATTACAATTTTGACCACTTATACTTGGGTGTATACCACTATTCAGATCGAATGTGAGTCAAGATTTTTGGCGTTGTTCCCAGGGAGTTATGGTGATTTCAAATTGAACAAGGAAGTTATTTAGTTTGTATTATATGTATATTTATTGTCTGCTACATTTTCATTGTTTATGTCTGTTAAGTCATCAGTAGGGTCTGTAAATCAGTCTAATCTTTCATCTCCATCATCTTCATCTTCGTTACAGGCATCATTTGAATTAACCATTGCTCATAATAATCAACGAGACCAAGAGGTAGTTCAGAATATCCGACTATTAAGAGAATATTTACATCCTACACGCACTAGTATCTAGTCAAATTTTTCTTTTCCCATAAATGCTCCAAATTTCAACATTAAGGTAGGGACAATACAGTTGTTACCAAAGTTTCATGATCTGGATTCTGAAAACCCATACTTTTATGTTAAAGAGTTTGAACAAGTATATGGAGTTTTGCAAGATAATTCTGAAATGGCCCAGTTGAAACTTTTTCCTTTCTCTTTGAAGGACAAAGTTAAACAATGACTAAATTCTTTAAATGCCTAATCTATTCCGAGTTGACAAGTTTTGCAAACTAAATTTTTCAAACAACAATTTCCTGTGCATCACACTAATGCATTAAGACGTCAAATTATGAATTTTTCTGTTAAAGAAGGGGAATCTTTTTATCAATGTTGGGAAAGATTCAAGGATCTTGTCCAAGCTTGTCGACATAATGCATTTAAGAGTTAGATTCTCATAGGTTTTTCTATGACGCCCTCCCGTCTGCATTGCATCAGTTTGTTGAAATGATGGCCCAAGGAGAGTTTATGAGTAAGAGCCCCGAGGAGGCGTTTGAGTTCTTTGATACCATTTCTGAGAGTTTCCAAATGTGGGACTTGGCCTCTCCAAACATTGTTGAAACCAAGCTATCTACATCCCAAGGGGGGAAGTATCTATTAAAAAAGGATGATGACCTAAGGGCCAGAATGACTACTTTGTCCAAAAAGCATAAAGATTTAGAAATGAAAAAAAAAGAAGGAAGTGTCTGTAGTGTCTACCCCTGAGCAGTTATATGAAATCTGTGAATTGTCAAGACATCCCGCAGGGGAATGTCCAACCATTCCTACATTCAAAAATGTCTTGATAGAATAGTCTAATGCCATTTCTAATTTTAACAAGCCATATTCTAATCCTTATTCTAAAACCTATAACCCAGAGTGGCGAAATCACCCAAATTTTTGTTGAAAAAACACACAACCTGTGAGGCAACCACAAGGTCCACCTTCAGATCAACCCCAAACTCAGCAATCATATCAACCATATCAACCCCCACACAAAAAGAGTCTAGAAGATACCACAAACCAGTTCATTCAAAGTCAAATAAGTTTCAATACTCAACACACCCATGCATTTAACGATTTTAAAGCTCAAACTTTACAGAGTATTGAAGATATTAAGATTCATTTAGCCAAATTGACCTAGTCTTTGAGTACGTCAAAGAAGGAAAAATTCTTATCTCAACCAAAACCACCCACAGAGTCAAAACTAGGCTAATGTTGTGTCTTCCAAACCATCTCTGGGTCAAGTCCAAACAATTACCACACTGAGAAGTGGTAAGGTGATGGACAAAACCATTAGAGACCCGTTAATTCCTAAGCCAAAACCCGAGTCAGTCCCAGTCAATGAACCAGTTGAGCCTGAACCTATAAATGAAAAGGAACCAGAAGCACCAAATGAAAAAAAAAACCTTTATGTCCTATCTCGTTACCTTTTCCTCAAGCAGTCAAGAAACCAAAAACCCCAGCCAATCATTTTGAAATCTTTTAGTTGTTCAAGCAAGTAAATATTAACATCCCTCTGTTGGATGTAATCAAATAAGCCTTATCTTATGCTAAGTTTTTGAAAGACCTTTGCACAGTCAAAAGGAAGATCAATGTACAAAAAAGGCATTTTTAACTGAGTAGGTTAGTGCTATCATCCAGCACAAGGCCCCTCTGAAGTACAAAGATCCTAGAAGTCCTACAGTTTTATGCATAATAAAAAATTTCTGGATTAAGCAAACCCTGCTTGATCTGGGAGCCAGTGTCAATTTGCTTCCATTCTCACTCAAAAAATAATTAGGACTGGGTGAGTTGAAACCCACTTATTTCACATTGTAATTGGTAGACCGATCTGTGAAAACCCTACAAGGAATTGTGGAGGATGTGTTAGTTCAAGTGGATAAATTCTATTTACACAACCAATTTTGAATGCTTCTACATACATTCTTGTCATTCTAGATTGGCCATTCTTTGCTACATCAAATGCATTGATTAATTGTAAGAATAGAGTCATGAAACTTTCATTTGGAAATATGACCAGTGAATGAACATCTTTAATGTGACAAAGCACCAAGGAGAGGAGGGAGAAATTTGATGGTAGATGAAATTGATGAGATTGTAGAAGAGAAAGTCAACACCTCTTCTTATTCTGACCCTCTACAAGTTTATTTGATTAATTCTGTTAATGATAGTGGAAATCTTGGCGTGCAATTTTATACTAATTTGTTAAATTCTTTGCAGGAAACATCAGAAAATGTAAGAATATTAAGCAAGAAGAAGTTTGTTGGAAGAAACAAGCTTGGAGTGAAACTAAGCACTAACTCTAATTGAGAACTAAATTCTGATTGATCTATCGTCTATGCACTTCTTGTATATAGTAGTTAGAATTTTCTTTTGTGTTTTCATTTCTTTTAGTTTCTTTGTTTGTCTAATAGATTAGGTTTTTGCACTATTGATTTGTCTCGCCTCCAGATCTTATTAGCAATTGTCAGTATTTTATTTCATTATGCTATACATTGAGTAAAACATTTAATTTAGGTTGGGGGGAGGGAACGATCCATATTCATCTTTGTTACTGGCAGATGTTAAATAACCGGATAACGAGTTAATTTTTGAGCAATTTTCAAAATTTTCCAATGATGGATGCACAATTGTTTTGGTATATTTTTGAGTATGCTATGCATTTTTCCAAAAGATATACATTCTTTGATCATAGAAAAAGCAATGGTTGTTAGAAAGTTAGAAATTGCTGACAGTCAAGCAAAGCCCTTGTGCGGAAAAAGTTCCTTTGCCAAACGCTGGCGAGTGAATCGCCTCGGTGGTTGTGTGAAGTCCGGTCATTTAATGCATTTGAGAGAATACAATTAGTGTGCTGAACCAATTTTAGATTGAGTGTTAGATCGTCTTAACTGGATTAGGTATGGGCAGAGTAAGGAATACCTAGAGATGTCATCTTATTATAGTCTCATGTTTTCAAGATACGTGAGATGTGAGATTAATCGGTTCACTGATAGTGTTGATTTAGAAGATTCTGATTAAAATGACTATGATCAACGGATGGATGAATTTTGATTTTTATAAATGTAAATAATGTGCTATGATAATAGTTTAATTGTGTTATGTTAGTAGTTAATTGTAGAATGTTAAGTGGATTAGTACTGTAATTGTGTAATCAAACTAATTATTGAAACTGCAAGATTGTAACTGAAGATTTTCACCCACTAGAGGAGCCTCATCCATAGGAGGAACAACCATATATACCGGTTGATGATAGGTCCGACTGACAAATTTTGCTAGGATTGGAGACTAGTGTCACCTAGTTAGGGACCAACATCGCCCAAATCGATCAACGCATGACTGACTCCTAGCTGAATCAAACAGAGATTTTGAGGCTACCCAAAGGACACTTCGGTGGAGGCCCAACTACTTCATGATCAGAGACTTTAGAGATTCCACATTATGATTTCTTCTACCATCTTTCCAGAACACTTTTACTTGTGCATTTCATTTCAGTTTTATGTTTTGAATGTTGATTTGAATTTGGTTTTAATTAATCTAGTTTATTTTTTGGTTAAATTTTGTTAAGTTAGACTGCATATTTCATGTGATTCACGTTACAATTAAGTTATTATTCTTATGCTTTGTAGGGATACCCTTAACCTGATTGCGCGGGATTTTCATATAGTAGTTGTGCACTATCCTAATATTTTCCTAGAAACTTATTCTTTTGAGCATGTAAAATTTCGTATTTTGAAAATTTTTTGAAATATTTCACTCTTTATTAAGCTTACATTTGTAGTGGAGATGAAAAACCTATTTCAGATTTTGAGCCAATCCTCCTTGGAGAGATATTTTAAAATTGCTCAAGTAAGAATTTTCGATTCAACGATAAATTTCTTTGAATAATATCATTATTTTTGTTTTGATTAATACTCATTGAGTTACATGATTAATATTTTCCTTAAATTCTTAATTTGGAACTATGCAGGTTTATGATTTTCTGGAAAATGATCTTAGGCAATCTTTGAATTAATTTTGAGCGTTAGACATTTATTTTACAAAATTATATCCCTATTTAGCGGTGATTGAGCCAAAAAGTATAAATTTTTTTTCATAAAACCCATAAGTTAATCGAGCCATAGAAAAAAATATATTTGATATACCTTTGCTATATAATTTTCTTGCACCCTCTTCTAAGTCAATATGATACTAAAATGGCAAGAGCAGAAGAAAAGGAAGAACAGAGCAAAGAAGAAAAGATGGTGATTAGTATTCAAAGAAAGAAAAATTCAGAAAAAAAAAAAAAAAAAGCTAAGGAAAACAAAAAGAAAAGAGCTAAGAAAGTGAAAAATGAGAAAGAAAATGAAAGAATGGAAATAACATGTATGTGAAAGTTTTGAAATAGGAAAGAGGTGTGCCACAATAATCAAGAAAGGATAGCTTTTGAATACCTTGGATGTTGTTTCTTAAACCCTAAACCCATGGCCACATTATAACCCTAATAAAGTCCTTATTTATTTCAGAAGTCATGCATGTGTATTATTTCTGCCTATTCATGAGAAAAGGGAAGTGTTGATAACGTGTTTGATGTTGTGTCAATATTCCTTCCTGAGATTATGCCAAATTTCAATTTTATTCCAATAACTATTCTTTTGATATATTACATGTGAAATAATTTGCTTTGATAACAATATTCTTATCACATGTAATTTTTGAGTGATAGTCACTATAACAAGAGTGTGTTCTTTGATGAGTTATTTCCAGGAAAGGATTTACATCAAGGCTAAGTCTTGCACAACAAAGTGAAGGGTGGTGATATTTCTTAAGTAATTTGAGATAATGGAATCATCGTGCACACATACACGAGTTTTTCTAAAAATATATGGATTGTGGCACAACTAATGTTTGTTACTCTTATAGTGATCAGGAAAGAGAGGTATATGATTAGTAGTTAAAATTAGCATATCACTATGCCTTTTTTAGACTAATTATACTTTGATAGAGTTTAAATGATGACATTTCAGGTCCTAAAGTGAACAAGGGTTCAAAGGCAACAAATACCAAACTTAAATGCAACATTAGCATATTGGGGGACAAAATTGTAAAAGGTTGGAACAAAGAAAAAACGTTCGAACGCCAACTCACGTTTGAACGTTCCCTTAAATTATTTGAAGACCATACTATTGAAATGCTGAGACATGGTTTGTTGTAGCTAAGAAGGAAAACACTGAGGTACTTGAGTACCACGTTTGAACGCCAAGTCACATTCAAACGTTCTCCTGAACTATTGAAGACTAGGCTAATGAGTGCAAGGGTGTATGGAAGTAACTCTTATAGAGGAATAGAGGCTACTTGAGTGGGAAGTTCAAACTCTATCTGGCGTTCAAACATCCATGAAGCAAAGACAGAGACAATGTTCGAATGCCAAACAACGGTCGAACGTTGTCCCTAGACAAGCTGCAGAGTGGTTGATTTTCTTTTCAGACATTGGACTTTCATGTGGACTTTGAAAGCCATACACTATTCCTCCACACTCCCTTGCCCCCTCCTCTTTGCCTATAAATACTCCCATTGTGGGACCTTCAAAGGGGAGCTTGTTTTTGTGACTCACACTAGATCAAGACTTGTAGAGTTAGAATTAGATTTACATTTACATTTACTTGCATAGGGGAAAGATAGATCATCTTTTGATTAAGGAGGAAACCCTCCAAAAGTGACTAGCTTTCTTCTACTTTCTTTATTAGTTTCATTTAATTCTATTGTTTGGGCTTCCTTCGTCCCTTAGAGGAGTGAAACTCTTCCACTTTTCTAGAGATTTACCAAAGCCGTGAAGGGTGGAAGGTAATTCACTTATTCTTCGTTGAAGATCGATTCTTTGTCGAAGATCGGCTCCTTGTTTAGTGTGTTGTACTTTGTAACTCCTCTACTTGGAGGGATGAGAATCACTCACTTTTCTAGCTTTACCAAAGCCATGAAGAGTGAGTAGTTTCTCATTCACTCTTTAGTGTGAGGTGAAGGACATGTATAAATCATCCGGAAGTTATATTTGTGCATTTCGTTTATGCATAACGCTTCAGATGATTAATTACATGTTCTGATCCTCGAGCTAAAGGGTGGCTGTTATATTTGATAATTTATCTTATATTTTGTCTAGAAAAATCCCTTGGAAAGAATCTTATATTCTGTCCAGAAAATCTCATAACTTCAAACTCTCAAGGATTCTAGTTACTTGTTCTCTACCCCTACTTACTTTGAAACATTAATCATACTTCCCTAGGGATTCGACTCCTTACTTAACCGGATTATTACTATAGCTTGACCGCTTGCACTTGGGTGTACATATTTCGGATCAAGTCAAGTTTTTGGCGTCGTTATCGATGAACCATAAAAAGTGTTTATAAGAAAAAGGTGAAAAGACCTTCATTTTTGTATATGTATATATAATTTTTGTTATTGTATATAATTTTATTCTTTGTCTGAGGATGACCCTCACTTTCAAAATTTTCTAGAAGAATCTATAGGATCTGTAAACCAATCTGAACCATCTTCACCCAGATTAGTACCTGGCTCTTTTGAGAATAGCGTGGCAAATAATAAGAGAGAGGGGGAGGTTCCTAACATCCGAACTTTGCGGGATTATTTGCATCCCACAAGAAATAGTGTCCCCTCTTGTTTCATATTTCCTACAAATGCGCCTCTTTTTACTGTAAAGACGGGGATAGTTCAACTACTCCCTCAATTTCATGCGCTCGAATCAGAAAACCTATATCTGCACATAAAAGATTTTGAGGAAGTATGTGGAACATTTCAAGACAATTCTAAGCTGGCCAAGTTGAAACTTTTTCCTTTTTCTTTAAAGGGCAAAGCTAAACTGTGGCTAAATTCTTTAAAAGCCCTTTCACTAGCAGACACTATAGAATGAAGTTTTTAGAAAGTTCTTTCCTCTACACTGCACCAATGCACTCAAAAGGCAAATCATGAATTTTTTGGTTAAAGAAGGAGAGACCTTTTACCAAAGTTGGGAGAGATTCAAAGATCTTCTCCAGTCCTGCCTACACCATGCTTTTGAGAATTGGACTTTGGTAGGATTTTTCTATGACTCCTTGCCCACTAGACTACGTCAGTTTGTCGAAATGATGGCTCAAGGAGAGTTTATGGGAAAGAGTTCGGAGGAGGCATTCAATTTTTTTGACAGCATATATGATAGCTCTCAGATTTGGGACTCAGCCTCTCCTACCACTATTGAAGCCAAACCATCTACTTCCTAAGGGGACAAATATGTCTTGAGAGATGATGATGACCTGAAAGCGAAAATGTCTACCTTGTCTCGAAAGCAGGAAGCTTTAGAGATGAAAAAGATACATCAAGTTAATGTTAGCCCTTCCATAGAACAAGTGTGTGGGATTTGTGCGCTAATAGGACACCTTACTGGAGAGTGTCTAACCATTTCGACATTCAAAGAGGTCTTGTTGGAACAAACAAATGTCATTTCCAACTTCAACAAGCCTTACTCCAACCCATACTCTGAAACATACAATCCAAGGTGGCGAAACCACCCAAACTTCAGTTGGAGGAACACACAACCAACTCTCATGAACCAACAATAAGGTTCACAACCACCACGTCAAGGACCTCCCGCATATCAACCATACCAACCACCACAAAAGAGGAACCTTGAGGACACCCTGAATCAGTTTATGCAAAGCCAAATAAACTACAACAATAGTTTTACTCAAGCTTTTGTTGATTTCAAAACTTAGACCACTCAATCTTTCGAGTATCTTACAAGCCACATCCAAAAGTTGACTCAATCCATGACCACACATGAGAAAGGCAAATTTTTGGCCCAACCAAAACAATCGCAAGACCAATTTCATGTGGGAAATCCTGCGATCATGAAAAACCCACAAGACCAAACCCAAATTATCACTACACTGAGAAATGGCAAGGTGATTGACAAGACCATTAGAGACATGCTAATTTCCAAGCCAAAACCTGAGTCAGTCCTAGTCAATGCTCTAGTGGAACCTACACTTGTGATTGAGGAAGAGCTTGAGCCTATGATTGAACAAGAACCAAAACCGTCAAAGGAAAAGAACCTTCATGTCATATTCCTACTCCTTTTCCTCATAGACTCAAAACTGTACAGAAGTTGAATAACCAACCAGAAATTTATGAGCTTTTTAAGTAAGTAAAGATAAACATCCCACTTCTAGATGCAATCAAATAGATATCGTCTTATGCCATATTTATGAAAGACTTGTGCACAGTCAAGAAAAGTTAGAATGTCCAAAAAAGAGACTTATTGACAGAACAAGCCAGTGTCTTACTTCAACACAAAACCCCTATTAAATACAAGGATCTGGGGTGTTTGACTGTGACATGTGTCATTGAAAACTTCAGAATAGAACAAGCGATGTTGACCTTGGAGCCAGTGTCAATTTGCTCCCCAAATCTGTCTATCAGCAGTTGGGTCTGGTTGAACTCAAACACACTTGTGCCACACTTCAGTTGGCAAAAAAATTTGTCAAAATTCCTAGGGGCATTCTTGAAGATGTACTTGTCCAAGTGGACTACTTTGTCTTCCTTGTTGACTTTATCGTTCTAGATACTCAGCCAACAATGCATTTAGAGAACCAAATTCCTGTTATTCTTAGTTGACCCTTCCTAGCAACTTCAAATACATTAATCAATTGTAGGAATGGAGTTATGAAATTAACTTTCGGGAATATGACTCTCGAACTGAATATTTTTATTATTGCCAAGCACTCAGGAGAGGACAAAGAAGTGACAGAAATAAATTCCATTGAGTCTTTGATACAGGAACATCTGAATAACACATTATGTGAAAACCCTACCAAATTTGGTCTACTGGAGTCTATCTCATCTAAGTCAACAAATGAAGATCAAAACCCAAAGAATTGTCCCGCTCACACTGTTTGGCAATGAGCCCCCAAATTCGAAGAAATTTCACCAAGTGTCACAAAGCCACTCTCATCAGGTGTTAGGCCACCAAAGCCTGAATTCAAACCTCTCCCATCTGACCTCAAATATGCATTCTTAGGAGAGTACGAATCATACCCAGTGGTAATTTCCTTTAAACTCACAGACTTGCAAGAGTCTAAACTGATTGAAGTTCTTAAAATCCATAAGACTGTCACGGACTTAAAAGGTATAAGCCCGTTTATCTACTATCATGCTATATACATTGAAGAGGATTCAAAACCCTCTCGTCAAATGCAGCGACGACTAAACCCTCACATGAAGGAAGTAGTGAGAACTGAGGTACTCAAACTATTAGATGCAGGGATAATCTTTCCCATCTCCGATAGCAAATGGGTTAGTCCAACCCAAGTTATGCCCAAAAAGTTTGAGGTCACAGTGGTAAAAAATGATTCAAATGAACTAGTACCAACTCGAGTTGTTATAGGATGGTGGACATCTTCTCGAGATAAAACTCTCATAATACAAAAGTTGTCTATGGTACTAAAAAAAATTCAATAACGTACCAACATTTATCACTTTTGTAGACTTTTTTGTTACTGTTATGCTTGTTTTTACCACTATTGTGATAGTAAATAAAAGTAATAAAAATAATTAATACAAAAATAGTGATGATGTTCTTAACTCGATTGAGTAGTGTTGTGAATATAAGGTGCACTGAACAGTTAGATGTAGTTCAGTATGAGCTCCAAGGCTCTAGGGAACAGGATTTGGGAATAGGTGGATGATTACACAAAGTGTTTATAATAGTTCAGCAGCTCGGAAGCTCAGCTAGTTCACTCTCAAGGGAATCTCTTGCTCCTGAATATATTGATTACTGCAAAGTTTACACATAAATGTTTTTGGTGAGGCTACAATGGCTTGTTGTCATTTTTGAGGGTTTTTCCCCCTATTTATAGTTATCCCTGGTCCTTAGCTTGATTTAAGGCAAGATCATCGCCCCTTCCTTGTAACGGTCGCCTTCATTGTGCAACATTGTAGTGGATTCTGGGGCGGTTATGAGACTTGCGCCTATTGAGCAACTGTTGCTACAAAAAGAGATACTTGGTAGGATCCAGCTGTCCTTTGCACAACCTTCCTCGAGATGTGAATACAGGGAGTTGAGGTCTAAGGTTGAGGTCTAAAAATAATATAAAAATGTTGAGCTACCGACCTGAATGGCATAACCTAAGTTACCGAGCTCAACCTTAGGTATTTTTTTGGTACCATCAGTTGCCCCCTAGTCCCTGGTCAGGCAGAGTTATATGAGATGGGACTGAGCTCCACCTAGGGTGAGTGAGGTTATTTTGGATATACCTTGAGATACGCATGATTGGATATATTTTGACAATGTTTTCAAACATGGAATTATTCCCTCCTCATTTCTTGTGCATGCCCCTTTCCTTAAGGCTCCATGTGTTCAACCGTATGCTTAGCCTGAAATACATCATCTGATAACCACCTATTTCATTATTTTGAACCCTCTTCATCTTCTTTCTCTTCAGATTCTTCTTTCTTTCCTTCTTCTCTTGCTCTCAACTTCCTCAATTCGCTGAAGATATAGGATTTATCAGAAAAAAATTCCCAATCTTAATCCGAAGGTTCTACGAAGCTGGCCTAATTCATTCAGACGTTTCCTGGTTTTTTCGATCATTTCTAGCTAGGTACGTCCCTTGTTCTGCTCCTCTTCTTCTCTTTTAAGCTTCATTTCATTCTGGATCCCTCAAGTTCAAGGTGGTTGTTTAATTTCTGGACCTTTCCCTTTTGTTACTTTAGGAATCGATGTCATTCCTTGTCCTTTATTCCCCTCTTCTTGGACCTTATTCTACTGCTAGAGTCTTTCTCTTCGATCATTGATGTCTCGACCCTTGGGCTCTTAGTGATTGTTTTACTCATGTTCCCCCTTATTAGTTCTTTTAATCTTTCTTTCTCATGGCCAGCCATGTTTGTTTCTTTCGAAGCCACTTCTTCGTCTGTCTCTCTTGCCATGGATGATACGTCTACTAACCTAGAAGAGGATGACTTGGGGGATATAGGTCATGAAATAGATAAATTTCCTAGGGTTAATGCCGAAGAGAGGGCAGAGGTGCCTTTGTCTTTACCAAGGTCTTCCTCGAGTTCTAAGCAATCTGAAAAAGGAAAGGCTAAAAAGGGTAGAACTAGGCCCTTATGTAGTGTCAATGGCTCTAAACCTTCTCCTCTCGCTTCAGATCTAATAGGTCATAGTGAGGTTACACCTCCTTTTATGAGTGTCCTCTCTGTGAGTTTTGGCTTTCCCAAGGGCATGCGCTATTGGTGCCCTTCTATAGATATTAGATATGACTCTGTGGTCCCTAGGAAGACCTGTTTCTTCATCGCCTCTCTAGAAAATGGTCTTAGGTTCCTTATACACCCCTTTATCAAATCTGTTCTTCAGATTTCAATGTCTGCCCTGCTCAAATCTCCCCTAACTTCTGAGGTGTCTTCGTAGGCCTTCTTGTCTTTTTCAAGAAAAATGAGCTTGATACCCCTTCAGTTCCTTTGCTTATGAAATACTTCAACGTCAAGTTCCCCTTTAATGGTTTTTTGTACATCTCCAAATGGGTGAAGATTCCAGCCTTGATTACCAACCTGCCTAGCTCTCACAAAAATTGGAAGAAACTATTCTTCTTTGTGTTAGGGAAGGAGTGGGAGTTTGACCTAAGAAATGCCACTAACACCCTTCATGTTCCTTGTTGTTGGTAAGGTCCTAACAACATAGGTGAGTCCTTGTTTATAGGAGGTTTAACTTGGCTCATTTTGTTTTCATATTTTTCTTGCTAGCCTTATCTCTTTGGATTGTCTCAAGTATTCGTTTGGAGCTTGAAGCTGAAGATAGGCTTGCTTTGCTGGGGCTTGAGGATTATCACCCAGAGAAGTACTCTAACTTGATCAAGCTTTTTGTGCTTACCATGTTTGGGTTTAGCCCTCCCAAGGTCAGAGTTGAGACTCCAATTCCCATCTCCGTAGTTGGCACAAAAAATCCATTGGTAAGATTTTTTTTCCTTTATCCCCAGTTTTTTTTTCTTTTTCTTTGTGTTAGCTGACTTGTTTACTTTTTCAGGTTCTAGCTTGATGGCACCTGATACAAAGGCTATGAGGGCTAAGATATCCCAGATGAGGAGGAGCAAAGCTGCTTGAAAGTGCAAGGTTGGAGCCGAATTTGAGCTTGATCCTCCACCACCTTCTCTTCCTCCTCAGGTGATCCTCTCGCCTCTGTTGACTTTACAGAAGGCTATTATAACCTCTTCTTCTCAAGGGATCTGTTCACCTCTTGTTGAGGGGTCCTCTGGATGTGTTGGGACATCATCTTCCCCTTTGTCAGCAAAGGTTGCTGGAGCTCTGGAGGCCATAGCTCTTCTTTTGTCAGGGTCTTCCTTTTTTTGGCTTGTCGAGAAGACTCCTCGCTTGCACGTGGAGAGTTTACCAGCAGAGGTGGAAAAGGGCAAGGGTTCACTCATTAGGGACATGGGCCTTGCCATTGAGACCATTGCCAAAGTTATTCTTGAGTCTGATATTGAGGAAGCCTCAATGATCTCTTTGCACACCTCTTCTACTACATTTTTGTGTGTAACAGCCTCAATAATTCTTGATTCCTTTAAAATTTTGCTTCTTCTTTGAGTTAAGGTAATTTTTGCTGACCTTGACTTATTCCTGCGCTTATTTTAGCTGGCTATTCATGTAAGTGCTCTGGTAAAGCAGGTTCGAGCTCTAGAGAGCTTAGCTGAGTAGGCTCAAAAGTCGTTGAAGGCATTTAAACTCAAGGTCTTTGAGCTGACTTTCACCAATGACGATATCAAGGCCCAGGTAGATGACCTAAAGGCTCGGGTTGAAGGGGTGGCCTCAGCAAACAGGGCCTTGAGGCAGAGGCTAAGATGGCAAAAGAGGAGCTCGAACTAAAGACTACCAGCTTGGTTTAGCAGAGAAAGAAGCTCCTGAAGCCCTCGGCTCTTTGACTACTTTAAAGAAAGATTATATTCTGCTAGTCAAGGTCAATTCCACATTGTTGGATGAGATCAAGGTGGTGAGAGTCAAGAACTGAAAAAAGGATGCTCAGATGGTAGAGAACAACGATGAAGCAGCTACAAACTAGGTATAGGGTATTTCACCTTTCAGAAGCAAGCTATGAAAAAGTATCTAGACTAGGACTTCGAATTTGACCCTCCTCTTGAAAAGGAGAAGGGAAAGTCAAGTGTTGAGAAGGAGGCGGATGTCTTAGTCCCTGCTGACGTTTCTTCTGATGTTTCTACAGAGGTCCCAAATTCTCGTGATGTTCCTATTGACTTTGAGGCTCAAACTCTTGGGATGACTCTGTCACCTGCTGAAGTTGAAGCTCCTATTGACGTTCCTGCAGAGCTCCTAGTTTCTGGCGATGTTCCCTACTAACCTTAAGGCTCAGACTCCTAGGATGACTCTGCCACCAGTTGAAGTTGAAGCTCCTGCTCCTAATCTGCCTAAAGCCACTTCCGAAGCTCTTGCTTCTTCTTCTTCTTCTGAGGTACCTAAACTGCCTGAAGCCCCTTTTGACCCTGTTGTAGGAATTTAGGATTTTTGCTTTTTGTAAAGAAATTTTTGTTTTGTTGTACAATAGTAGACCTTGTACTTTGCTTCTTTTGAGAAATGAAAATATTCTTTTGAAATTGATTTGCACTTTGTTTCTGTTCTTTCCCCTCTACCCCTTGCTTCAAGAAGAACTCTGTTCTTCTAGAAGTGAATCTAAATTTTGCCAAGTATGAGGTCTATTTTTTACCTCAGCATTTGTGAGCTGAGGAGGTCACCGCTGGACTATGAGCTGAAGAGCTCATCATTCGTTTATGAGCTAAAAAAGCTTATCATTTGTTCATGAGCTGAACAGCTCATCCTTGATTTATGAGCTTCTTCTGACTCTACTCTAGCTACTATTCTTGAGCTGCTCGAGCTGCCTAAGCTTCGTTTTTTATAAGCTTTGCTCGGTTGTTCTGTTCCTTTGGTGTCGTGCACTTTCAGACTGAGATGTGCGGATCCGGGTGAAAAATGATAAACGTATTGTATTGTTATATGTGTCCACCTACCTTTTTTAAAGTGTCACTTCCATTAACCGTTGACATGATTATGGAAGTGTAATGGTCGTCTCTTCGCTTTCGCATGTTGTCCATTTTTTTAAATCTTGGGATTCCTTATTTTTTTCGTATAAAGCTTGGGATTTCTTATGTTTCACAATTTTTCTTAGAACATCCCTTACCTTTTTCTTTCTTTCTTGCTTCATGGCTTCCTTTCCTACTTCACTGTTCAAACAACGAACCCAAACGATGATGGACGTGCCCTAGTACTCTGTATTTCTGTTCTCTTCCGTGGTTACGGCTTTGGAAGTGGAGGATGTTAGGAAGCAGTACCTTCTTCCTTATGCCTTGACTATCCGAGTCTCAACCCTTGATGAGCATTGCAACCTTCTTCTTTGGCAGGAAGTTTGTTTCTTTGAATGAGCTTTTGAGATGGGTCTTCGTTTGCCCATCCATCCAGCTGTTGGAAGGGTTCTGGCCTTCTATAGATTATGCCCCTCTCGTTTTTGTCCAAAATGATGGGGTATTCTGATAAGCTTTTTTATTTTTTGGCGCCTACAAGGTAACATTGATTTTTCCACTGTTGCAGAGTTCTTTTACTTTTATGATCTTTTTTTTGACATGCCCCCTGCTTTAGTCGCTTCACATAGAGGCACCAATTTGACTCTCTGCTGGTTCTCGATGTCCCTAGCTCTCTAGAAGGGTGGATGCAACTTTTTTTTCTTTATTTTTGGGGACTCCTAGGAGTCCGCTGAGGCATGGTCTGATCGTACTCGAGTCCCTCGCTCTTGGGGGGCATTCTTTTGACAGAGGTAAAGGATTAGGATTTTTACTCCCCTCTACAGTTTTTAAACATTATGATGAGTCTTAATTGTGCTTGTGTTGCGTAGGTGCTCCCAGTCTGACCCCTGATGAGCTAGCGAGAGTCAACCAAGTGGCTCGTGTTGAGGCGGTCCCCTTCTCGTCGTTAGTTACTTCCCAGAACCTTTTTTGGTTCAGGACTGGTGCTAGTTCTGCTGCCATTCTGGATGCTATGTAATGCTCTTTTTCTCCTATTATTAATGTAGACTCCTCTCCCATTGTATCACCACAATCGTCAGGTTCCTCCTCTGGTGAGATCAGTTTTATAGCTGTAGAGTTGGAACATTCAAAAAAGTGGCTCTCTGAGGTGGAAAAGGAACGAGATAAGCTGTAGGCTAAGAGTACTCATCTGTAGGTTGTGAATGTTCAGTAGGAGGAGGAGATATCTAAGCTGAAGCATGGACTTAGGGGGGCTTAGAACTTTTTCCTTTTCTTTTTTCTACAACCTTGCCATACTTATGGATATAAAAATACTTTTATTGTTGGATGCCTTGCTTATTTCCTTGTTATTTTATTTTGTTATTTGTAATGCTTAGGTTGAAAAATCCAATCGATGTAGCAAGCTGAGCTAGATGCTCCTTTGACTTCGAGGAGAATTTTGTTCTAAGTGAGTCTGAATTTTGCTAAGTATGAGGCCTGTTCTCAGCCTGCAAAACCTAGCTGCTTATTAAGAACTTTGTGGTGGTTGGGTGTCCACAAGTTGGAGAGCTTACCGGGTGTATATGAGCTGAAGAGCTCATAGTTTGTTTATGAGCTAAAAACCTCAACAGTTATTTATGAGCAGAAGAGCTCATTGTTTGTTTATAATCTGATGAGCCCATGAGCTGAATAGCTTGTCATTTGTTTATGAGCTGAAGAGTTTGTCGTTTGTTTATGAGCTGAAGAACTCGTCTTTTGTTTATGAGCTGAAGAGCTCCTCGTTTGTTTATGAGCTGAAGAGCTCATTGTTTGTTTATGAGCTGAAGAGCTCAACATTTGTTTATGAGCTAAAGAGCTTATTGTTTATTTTTGAGCTGAAGAGCTTATCTTTTTTTTATGAGCGAAAAAGCTCATCATTTGTTTATTAGCTGAAAAGCTCTTCTTTTTTTATGAGCTGAAGAGCCCATTTTTTATTTATAAGTTGAAGAGCTCATCATTTGCTTTTAGCTAGCAATAAAACGTTGACTGAGCTGAAATTTTGTAATTTTGTTGATGATGAACTTTTACAAGTGTTCTGGCTATTGAAAGAACCTCTTCAAATGGTCAGCATTCTAGGACTAAGGCAAGATATTTCCTTCCCCTATTTGTAGCTCGTAATTCCTAGGTCTGATTATCTTGATGATGATGTATAGGTCTTCCCAGTTGGGCCCTAACTTTCCATTAGAAGGATCCTTTCCTGCAATGAGGAGTTCTTTTAGGACCAGATCTCCGAATTTGAAGTTTCTGTGCCTGACCTTCTTGTTGTAATATTGAGTTGTCTTTCTCTGATAACTCATGATGTGCTATAAGGCTCTATCCCTCTTCTCATCTAAGAGGTTGAGGTTGAGCAGAAGTGACTCATCATTATGCTCGGGTTCGAAGAGCTCTGTCCTCGGGGATGGGATGCCTATTTCCATAGGAGTTATTGCCTCAATTCCGAATGCCAAGGCAAACGACATTTTTTGAGTTGTTGACCTGGTTGAAGTTCTGTAAGCCCATAATACCTCTAGAACATATTCCACCCATCATTCTTTTAAGGCTTCGAGTTTGGTCTTCAAAGCTACTTTTATGGTTCAGATAGTTACTTCTGCCTACCCATTAGATTGAGGATAAGCTGAAGCTGAGAAGTGATTCCTTTTGCTCAACTTGGCACAGAACTTTTTGAATTTAGGGTTATCGAACTGCTTCCCATTGTCTGAGACGATTGCCCTAGGTATCTCAAACCTACAGATTATAGATTTCTAGGTGAAGTTTTGAATTTTTTGCTCTGTAATTGATGCCAAGGGCTCTATTTAAGCCCATTTGTGAAATAATCCACTCCAACGATAGAGAATTTACATTGTCCAGTGCTTGTGAGAAGAGGTACAAGTGTGTGCAATCCCCACTGTTGGAATGGCCAAGGGCTGATTATCGGGGTGGCAGCTCTAGTGGACAGTGAGGGATGTTGGCATGTAGCTAGCAGATCTTACACCTTCTGACCAGCTCTACTACGTCTTTGAGCAATGTGGGCCAGAAGTAGCCTTGCCTCAGTGTTTTTACCTATTAGAGCTCGAGCTCCAATGTGATTGGATTTCTCTCATAATATAGTTAGCTTCTTCATCTCCCATGCACCTCAGAAGAGGTGTTAAGAAGCCACGTTTGTATAAGTTCCCCTAGAGGAGGGTGAACCTAGACGATCTGGCTCTTAGCTTTGCTACTTCTTTGGTGTCTACTGGTAAAGCTCTATTCTAGAGATACTCTCTGATTGAGTCCATCCAAGTTGGCCAAATCTATACCGGGCACACTTCCTCATCCTCAATGCTCATCGATGGCTCAACAAGGTGCTCAACTAGAATCAGTCTATCTAGGTTTTCTTGAGAGGTTCTAGCTAGTCTTGCTAAAGCGTCGGCTCAAAAGTTTTTAGTTTTGGAGACATGTACGACTTTAACTTGTACAAATTTCTTCATTAATTCTTGTACCATCCTTAGGTAAAGAATTATTCTCTCTCCCTTAGCTTCATATGTCTCCTCAATTTGTTTCACCACCAGCTGGGAGTTGTTGTAGATTAAGAGTTGCTTTGCCTCCATAAAATGTGTCATATTGAGCTCGATAATGATAGCTTCGTACTTAGCCTCATTGTTTGAGGCTTTAAACCTGAACCTAAGAGTGTATTTGATATCTATTTCATCGGGAGAGGTTAGGATCAATCCAGCACCACTGCCTTAGGCATTAGCAGCACTGTCTACTGAGAACTTTCACACCGGGAGGTCTGGTACCAACTGGGTTACCTCCACGGATGCTTATGGACCTATTGTGAACTCTACAATGAAGTCCATCAATATTTGTCCCTTGATTGTTGTCCTAGGTTTGTACATGATGTCGAACTTGCTGAGCTCTATTACCCATTTGACCAACCTTCCTGATGACTCTAGTTTGTGCAACACCGGCTTCATTGGTTGGTTAGTAGGGACCTTAGGCATATGAGCCTAGAAGTAAGGCATGAGCCTTCTAGCTACGGTTATCAAAGCTAAGACTATTTTTTCCATCTTTCTGGTATCTCTGCCCCCTTAGAGCTCTACTACAGTAGTAAACTAGTTGTTGAGCTATATCTTGTTCTCTGATCAAGGTTGTGTTACCCCCCTTACATCTCCTTCTCTAGGGCTCACTAATATTGGGGGAGAGCTGAGGTAGTATTTGAGAGCTTTGAACACCTCCTCGCATTTGTGCGTTCCATTGGAATGTCTTTTTTAAAGTCTGGGAGAAAGGTTGGCATTTGTCGCTTGACCTAGAGACAAAATGACTCAAAGTTGCTATCCTCCTAGTTAGTTATGGAACCTCTCTTGTGTTTGTGGGTGGGTGCATGTTTATTACAGCTCTAACTTTCTTTGGGTTAGCCTCTATTCCTCGACTATTGACTATGAAACCTAGAAACTTTCCTACAGATACCCCAAAAGCACATTTGGCAGGGTTAAGCTTCATTTGGTACTTCTTGAGGATCTAAAAGGTTTTTTCGAGGTGTTTAATATGAATCTCAACTTTCACTGATTTCACCTGCATGTCGTCGAAAAATTTGGCTAGGTTGAGTTTCATTTGGTACTTCTTGAGGATCTGGAAAGTTTGTTCGAGGTGTTTAATATGAAGCTCAACTTTCATCGATATCACTAGACGATCTGTTTCTGGAATATTTGATTCACCAGACGCTAGTAAGTGGCTCCAATGTTCTTCAACCCAAATGGCATGACCTGGTAGTAGTAAACCCCTTGAAGGATGTCTTTTCTTGGTAGCTAGGATCCATCCTAATCTGGTTATAACTAGAAAAGGCGTCCATGAAACTCAGGAGCTCATGCCCTATTGTGGTATCCAAAATTAGATCAATTCTGGGAAGTGGGAAGCTGTCTTTGGAGCAGGCGCAATTTAGGTCGGTGAAATCTATGCAGAGTCTTTATTTGTCGTGGGCCTTCTTTACGAGGACTATATTGGCTAGCCAGGTTAGCTAATCTACCTCCTTGATGACCTTGGCATGGAGAGCTTGGAGACCTCGTTTATTACTTTCTGGCGTTCTAGGGCAAAACTCCTCTGTTTCTATTTGATGGGCTTGAAGGTTAGGTTCACGTTGAGCCTATACGTGATGACCAAAGGGTCTATCCCATGCATACCCTTCTGTTTCCATGCAAAGACCTCCATATTCTTTCTGAGGAATTGAATAATGAGGTCTTTGACCTCTTTCTGCAGCTTCGATCCTAGATATACCAAGTGTCATGATTCCTCATCAAGTTGGACCAGTTCTAGCTCTTCTGAAGGTGTGGGTCTCATTTCTAGCTCATCTCTCATGTCAAGCTTGTCCGCTGGATAGTCTTGACTTCTTTCTTTTTCATGGACCCATGTAGTACTCTTGTGCCATTCCCTGGTCTCCTCGGACCACCCCAATGCCATTCTCAGTGGGAAATTTCACTACAAGGTGGTAAGTAGAAGGTATGACCCTTATGGCATTAAGGGAAGACCTCTCCAACATAACGTTTTATGCTAAAGGGGCGTCAACCACCAGGATTCTTACTGTGGTAGTGGATTGGCAATGTGGGTTTCCTATGGTGAGGACAAGCTGGGTAGAGCCCAGGGGCATAACCATCTCTTATGAGTATCCCAATAGGAGTGTCCTTACTGGTTTGAGCTTGTCTCTGCTATATCCATCTTGTCGAAGGCAAATGCGACGATGATGATGTCTGGAGAGCTCCCATTGTCGATTAGAACTCAGTGGACTGTTCTATTGACGATGATTGCCCTTACCACCAAGGGATCATCGTGGGGATGTTGGCAACCTTCCAGATCTGTATCTGAGAAGGTTATGTCCATATTCAACCGTGTTGCTTTGGACATGGCCTGTACCTCTAGCATGTCTGTGGCTCGGACTTTGCGCATATGGGCTTTCTTAGCTGAGCTAGATTCTCCACCTCTAACAAATCCTCCTGATACTACTCGAATTTCTCCCAAAGGTTGTTGGTGATGTACAGGAACTTGTTGCTGAGGTGCTGGAGGTAGATGAGCTCAGTTCTGATTGTCTTGTGTTACAAATAGCGCAGTTGCCCCTCTTGGATTAAGAACTCGATTTCCTTCTTCAGCTGGATACAATCATCTTTCAGGTGCCCATGGTCTATGTGATACTCACAGCATTTTGTCGCATCCCATTTTGTGGGATCTGCCTTTATTCGCAACAACCATCTCATAAACTTCTAGGTATGCACCTCGTAGAGGACTTGGGACGCCATCGCAGTGAGATGAGTGAACTGCCAAGGTGGAAACCTTGGCTATAACTCCTATGGAGGTGGACCTAGGCAGTCTCTGATGTCTCCTCTCCTTTTTAGAGATTGATATGTGTTTCTCTGTGGAGATCTATCTCGACTTCTCTCCTTTCTGGGATTTCGGTCCCTATTTTTCTCCTTTTATTTGTGCATAGATGAGCTCCCTACCTTGGGAAGGAGCATTTCCTCGCCATTGATGTACTTTTCTGCCTTGGCAAGGATTGTTTCCATACTAGCTTATGGGTTTTTGGAGATGGAGAACATCAGGTCCTTTGATTAGACTCACAGCCCAACAATGAAGGCAGTTATGACAAATTTCTCGTTAGGGATGTCTACTTTCAGAGATTCTAAGTTAAACATCTGAACATAGCTTCGCGAGTTCTCATTGGGTCTCTGTTTCACGTTTAACATGTGGTAGCTTGGCTTTCGATAAGTCCAAGCTCCTATGAAATGCGAAACAAAAGAGACGAAGAGCTCTCCGAAGGATGAGATGGATGTTGGGTCAGTCTGTTGAACCCTACTAGGGCTAAACCCTTTAGGGTGATGGCGAAGGCTCGACATCATACTGGGTCTTGATAACTATATAGTTCTATTTGATTTTTGCTGGTGTTGAGGTGATCCATGGGATCTTTCATCCCATCAAAGACCTCCATCTAGGGCATCTTGAATTTTGGTGGAAGTGGGAAATGTAGCACTTGTGCGATAAATGGAGATTCAATCTATTGAACTAAGGCATCCATGGTTACTAGAGTCTTGCCTCCTTCAAATGGTCAAGCTCTTGTTGAATATCCTTGAAGCATCTCCTCCGAAAATGGGGGGGCAGTTTGTTTCTATGAATTCCCCTATTCTGGCTTTGTACTTCCTTGTAGTTCTCGTTCCTAGGGGCTCGATGGGCATTGCCCATAGTTTGGCTACGTTCGTCCCCTTCAGTGACCTTCCTTAGGGGGTTGATGCATTTATGTTCCCCAGTGGGAGATCATCCTGGACTAGTTGCACCTTCTGGGGACGCTGAAGGAGATTCACCAACTTTTCATTCTATTGGAGGAGACGATGGTTAACTAGGCGAAGAGCTTCGGACTTGTTATTTGGGAGGGGGGGATCCACCATAGGAGGATCAGTTTCAACGATAGGCAAAAAATCACGAAGATTTTCCTGTTGTCTTCTATTGGTGACTTCTTGCTAGTTCTGTAACTATAGGGGATTCATCTTACTTATGCTCATGTTGTATGTAGAAATCATCAATTACTGAAGAAAATCAGTATATTTGTAACAGGAACAATCGTTCAGTCTGAACAGCTAGATACAGTTCAGTCTAAGCTCCAAGACTTTAGTGAATAGGATTTAGGAATAGATGGGTGATTACACAAAGCGTTTATAGTAGTTCACCAAATTGGGAGTTTGACTAATCCACTCTCAAGGGAGTCTCTTGATCCTGAATATATTGATTACTGAAAAATTTACAGAGAATTATTTTTGGTGAGACTACAATGGCTTGTTGTCATTTTCGAGGGTTTTGCCCCATATTTATAGTTATCTTTGAGCCTTAGCTTGATATAAGGCGAGATCATCGCCCATTCCTTGTAACGGTCGCCTTCATTGTACAACGGTTGTAGTGGATACTGGGGTGGTTACAAGACTTGTGTCTGCTGAGCAACTATTGCTACAAAATGCGGTACTTGTTGGGATTCAGTTATCCTTTGCACAACCTTTCTCGAGCTGTTATTACAGGAAGTTAAGATCTGAGGTCGAAGTCTGCAAATAATACAAAAAGGGTGAACTACTGACCTGAGTGGCATGACCTAAGTAACTAAACTCAACCTTAGGTATTTTTGTGGTACCATCAAATAGTAATTTTTTTGTATAAAAAAATTAGTAAAAATAGTTATTGCGAAAATTATAAAAATATCTATAAAAGTGAAAATTCATTCATAAAAGTGTTAACTCAACCGTAAAAATAATAAAATTTTTTCTTATAAAAATATCTATAAAAACTATATACATACTCACAAAAATAATGAAATTTGGAGGTATTATACTAATACATTTCTCTTTGTTACGTCCCATAATACAAGGCAGCTAAGAGCCAAGGGCATGAATGTGTCAAGTCAATATCATAATTATGTAAATCTTAAATAAAATTTGTTCTCAAAAAATAGTGTTACATAAACTTAAAAATTATACTTAAAAATTAAACTTGATAATTATAACTATTAATTTTATTATAAATTCTATCATTTATTAAAATTTACTATTTATTCGATAATTAAAATTATTAAATTTAATTTTTTAATCTTATTTTTAAATCTACTTAATATTACTCTTTCTCAAAATGTGAATAAAGGAAGGATTCTCCAGACCTTACGCTTTTGCCATGGCCCATTGAGTGGATTGCCCTTGCATCCGCCTACCATAAGCAACGCGTCACTTTCGTTGAAGAATATGCAAGTCCTCAATGTCCACCCACGTCGTTCTTATCTTTTTACGTGCTCTTTGATCTAACCTCCACGTCATCTCAGATCCACATCAACGGTCCTTATTAATCTCGTTATCAGAGACTTGTTCGACCTTTAATGCTCGATCCGTCGTTAAATATCCCTATTCCCTCTTGTTCCTTCCTTACTAGTCTATCGCCGGTGTTACCAAATAAGCTGCTCCCTTAACGTACGCGGGCTCGTTAACATACGCCATGGTCTTGCTAGATCAGCTTTGGGACGAAACTGTCGCTGGACCCCGGCCGGATACAGGCCTTGGAAAGCTCAGAAAACACTCCACTTTTAGCTTCCGATCGTGCTCCGGCAAGGGTATGACTTAGTTAATATCTTATGCCGGAGACACTCTGATCATTTTCATAACCTCGCAGAGTTGATCTGACTCGTTACTGAAATTTCTCAGCAGTCCGTATGTAATCATTTACGTTCAATTCATAAGTGGTATATAATCAATCAATCTCAAGAACGGAACTTTAACTTTTAACAATTAACACAGGCATGCTTTTCGTATGCGGTTTCAAATGGATAAATTGTGGAAAAGAGGTTATCGTGACAGAATGGAAGTTTGAAATATAAATCATTTTCGAAAGTTTTGATCCGTTCGATATTGTATGAACTTCTTCAGGCCAGGGATTTTATTATTAGTAAATTGAATCTCAATTTCTTTTTGAATTGTTTGCTCGGTTTGTGAGCAGATTCCGACGTTGGAAATCCAAGATCCTATAGTGATGATTCGATGGAGGATTCGATAAGGGTGACTCGGAGTATCATGATCGTCAAGCCTCGAAGGAACCAAAATGAATTGCCGCCGGTTTCTCCAGCAGGGTCGATATCTCCGGTATCTGCTTTCGCCGGTGAGCTTGCATGTTTTCTTTTCTTTTGATGGGACGTTAATTGGGGGTGTGGCCATTAATATTAGGGATTATAACTTAAATGCCTTTTAAAGTGCAACATTTGTTTATTAGACGGTTATATTATACTAACATAATAACATGACATAATCGTTTTGAGGAACATTTTTTTCAAATTAAGTGAATAATACGGAGTCTAAAAAGAATCGCTGAAATAGTAAGGAGGGTAGTTTAAGCATTTCAAGATGTCATTTTCTGAGCGGATATTGCAATGCAAATTATGCAAAACTTTAGCTGGAGGCAATTTATCTTTGTTTGCTAGCTTAAAAAATGACATTGGATAGATTTTGTATGCACATAGTTTGCCACTAAAAAAAGCGTAAAAAAACAGATATGTTCCTATCAACCAACGACTGCTGTGTATGCTGAGGAAATAATGCCATGTTATTATATTCATATAGAGTTTCTCCTGCTTCAGACTGATTTCAAAGAAAGATAGGATTAGGAATTCTGCCAGTTCTAGAGCTTACGTTTTTAGAGTGAGTTAGATTTGTTTTTTAACGAGAGAGTTCTTTTTTTTTTTTTGGTCGGAAGGTAAGATCCAGTTTTGTAAAAGGGGTATCTTTTGTAATGGTTATATTTTGTCTAGGTTCTTTTTTTTTTTTTTCCCCTTAAAGCGTCAAGGTTCTTGAATAATATGAAAATGGAATCAAATTGTAATCGATTCCGAATGGGTTATATTTGGTCAAGACCCTTGAATAACACCAAAATCGTGAGCGATTCCAAATATTTGGAACATCTGTTGAATTGAGTTCAACCCTTTTTAGATTGTATTATTTGTGTGTTTGTTTGGTGTTGTGGGGAGAGAAAAAGGGGGGGGGGGGGGGGGTGTTATTGTCCTTTGGTTGGTGTGATGAGGTGTGGTAGGTATGTCAGTCTGTTAAATCTGATTCTTTGGTAAGGCCTTCCCAGAGGAAATGGTAAAGAATAATGTTATCGAGATCTACTTAATGTGTTGACTTAATGATTTCATTTTATTATAATTAGTAGAGTTCCATTGTTTGATAGGATTCACAATCAATAGTTAATAAATTAAGTTTCCATAGTATTGATCAATGATAAAGGCTTTAATCTAATCATTTGTTGGAGTTTATCTAGTAAAATTTGATTTGGCGTAAGTACTTAAATACCTAGATTATTAGCTTTATAAATCCATACAAAGAAGGAAGACTGACCATGTTATACCAGAATGAGTAATGTTATATGAACTAAAAATTATTCACTAGATTTGGTAATAAATCCTCCGTTACCATTTATAATAATGGTAGTATTATTCACTAGTTTTGATATGAATGTTAGGGGGCGTTGAATGAGTTTATTTAAAACCATTGAATGAACTTTGTCATATTTTATACTATACGTTTTATCGAACAATAATGGAGATTTTCAACAAATTTTGCTGTCATGTTAAGGTTTATCTCTCTTTGATAACATCCCATGCATGTAGGCAAAGTGGATTCAGTATATTTATGCCCGTTTTTGTGCGGTTATTCACTAGATGTGGTAATTAATTCTCTGCTACAACGGATTACAGTGAGTTTCAATATTAAATTGGATCTAACATGTTAGAATTTGACAAAAACTCTTTAATTGTCATGAAAGAAAATGTATTATGTAATCAAAGAATCCTCAATATGAATCTTAATAAATCATAAATAGGTTTATTAGTGATTTGATAGGAAACATAAAGATTTGGCAGTATCCAAATTGTATTGGATTGTATTTTATCCTTATAAATAGGGTTGAATATTATGTAATTAGTTATCAATTTTTCAATAAATAATACTTTGACATAAGTTTTTGGTTCATGTATGTAGGTATAGTGTATCAAGGTGAGTACGTTATATCGAACCATGTTATATATTTGTGTCATGTTTTTATTATTTTTTTATATTTGAATTAATATCTTCCAACAAGTATTATTTGTGTTAAATATCTGCTATGCATAGCCAGCAAGTGGTGTCAAAGTTAAATTGATGTTCCTATTAGAACAATCAAAGTTAGATTGATGATCCTTGTAGAACAATCAAAGTAAGTTGTTTACGATTCAACGATCAAGCTGGTGTTCATGTTGTAAAAAACTATCCTATCACTTGTGTACGACGTAGTGTAAATATTGATTTCGTCTAGCGTATATTAAGAACTTCATCTTAGAATTTTTTAGTAAAGTATTTAGATCCATAAGAAAAAATTTAAAATTTGTATGAAACCAAATGGGAGACTGAGTTGTTTTTAGGTTGTTTGGATTTCAAGAATTATCACATATGTTGTGTTGAATAGAGTTTTTTAGGATTTTGGGTTATTGGAGTTGAAGTCACATTATTCTAATGGTTTAAGAGCTATTGGACTGATTTAAACTCAGTAATGATGAGGTAGTGTCTCATTGGTTGAGTCATTAGGCTTTACTTTTTGAATGGTGAAACATTGACTATTGTGACCTTCCAAGTATAGCTAAGGTGCGTATAGGGATGCACAAATGATGCAGACCAAAGTGCAAGTTCTTGAATGATAGAGAAGATTTTGATGACTCAGGAAAGCAAAAAGATTGGTGGATCAAAATCAAATGGGCTAAGTTCTATATTGGGCATGAGCAAATTTAAAGAATTTGGTTCAAGGGACGTTATTGAAATGAGTAATACTGCATGAACTTAAAAATTAGATTTTATAATCACAACTATTGAATAGATAGTGAATGTTAATAAATGCTGAGACCCACAATGAAATTAATGGTTGTAATTATTAAGTCTAATTATTAAGTTCATGTAGCATTACTCGAAAGAAATTTGACTCAAATTTTCTAATTGTTAAGAATGAGAGTTTATTGGGTAATCAATATTAGAATCTTGAATGAAATAGGAAACGAATTAGAAGAGTTTAATAAACTATGAATAGATTTATTAGTGATTTGATAGGAAATAGAAATTTGGTTGTATCCAAATTATATTGGATTATAGTATTTTATCTTTATAGATATGGTTGAATATAATGTAGTGGTGGTTTCGAGGGTTAGTAGAGTGAGAGAGTATAATGTAATTAGTTATCAGATAACCAATTTTTCAGTAAATACATCGATATGATTTTGATCCGTATATATAGATACAATGTATCAAAATGAAGAAAGTTATCAATTCAAAGATTCTTATACTAAGGAGACCACCACTTTCTCTTACTTTCTTTTGACTATATCCCCTTAAGAAGCCCAACCCGAAAGAAGTGACAGGCAGAGGGGTGGATTGAAAGGTCGGGGCTTTGTTCGACCTTAGAAGAAGAAGAAAAGGAATAGGCTAAAGACCCTATTCAATAAAGGGGAGAGCCCTACTTGGCATTGGCATAAAAGGGCGCTCCTAGAGGCTATCATCACATGGAAGAAGCATTCATAAAGTAGGGCAATTGTAGAAATTCTCCCGGTCCAGAGGAAAGAGCAAAAGCTCGACAGAAAAGAATGAATAAGATAAGAGTCTTCTACATAGGTTGATTCTTGCACCTTTAAACCTAGAGACTGAGACTGTACGTTGTATCGAACCACGGTATATACCTTTATTATATTTTTATTGTTTTCATATATTTGAATTTCTATCTTCCAATAAGTATTATTTGTGTTAATTATATGTTGTGCAGGACCAACACAATAGATGTGTATTTTTTCAACAAATTTAGCTTAACAAATTTAGATGTCTTGTTGAGGTTTATCTCTAAGATAACATCCCGTGCATGTAGGCGAAATGAATTCAGTATATTTTTGCCAGTGTTCATGTGGTGTTGCTAAATTATGCTGACATATCTCGATAGCATTCTTGCATGCCTTGTCATATACGTGTGTCGTTAAGTTTCGAAAGAATGATTATAATTCACGCCTAAGGAGAGCAATACTTATGGATGACATTCAGGTTCAAGTAGGAAAGAATCGTTTCGGTTTCGACGGAGGTCTACATCGGATGCTTATGAGAAGGCGGTCGGGGTTGGACCCAAGCTCCCTCCTCCTCCTAACAACCTGTGATATGTGACTCTTTTTCCATATCAGCGTCTAAATCTGTAGTCGTGTTTTCTACGGTGAGAATGTGTGTGTGGAAGTGTGTTTAGTTGTGTAAATATGGCTTGTGCTTTGTCTGTGATATATGCTGCATTCTGTATTCAAAGGTTGTCTCTTTTACCCTGTGCATTTTTGTTACTCAAATTTAATTGGAACTCTCTCTCTCTCTCTCTCTATATATATATGTGTGTGTGTGTGTGCGTGTGCGTGTGTGTGTGTGTGTCTCGGAAGAATGGCATGCTGATATTTTTTACTATTAGTGTTTGCTAAAGTGAAAACAAGTAAATAATTTGCTCCAGATCCAAAAAATAAAAGAGTAAATAATTTGCTAGATAAAAGGGATGAGGGGTAGTTTGCTGTGGATTATGGCTTATCAAAAAAGTGGGTCGCCTCAATTATGCCATGGAACATCTTTAGGTCTGCTTTGTCTGCCAAAATATTTGCTGCAAGTGGATGGTGGATCAGATAAAAAAAAAATTGGATTCTGGAAAGTCAAAGTTTGGGGATCCCTCTTGAATGAAATAGTAAAGGTAAAAACAGAATGGATTATGTGATCTTAGGTCAAATTATTGTGACATCCTATTACATGACAACTCCTTGTCATTTATAACTCGTAACAGACAGACCTCTCTGTTGACCCATTGTTAAGTGTAATTTTGATGATAGCAAATATCTTAATGTGGACTAAGGACTATATTAATAGAGTACTAAGGACTATATTAATAGAGTAATGTTATATAGACTTATAAATTAGACTTGATAATCACAACTATTGAATAGGTAGTGACTTATAATAAGTGTCGAGACTCACAGTGAAATCAATAATTATAATTATTAAGTCTATTTTTTAAGTTCATATAACATTATTCATATTAATATGTGAATGCTTGTAGGAGTACATATGAGTATAAATCATAGTTGACAAAGAATAACAGAAAAAAGGTGACCAAGCATAAAAGAAAAAAGGTGAAAGAATATAGATAGAAGACATAGGGACTATATTAATATGTGAATGCATGTAGGGTACATATAAGTATAAAAAGCAATACTATTGAGAGTTAATTTACTGACTTAATTCAATATAACATTTGGATTAACTGTGGATTCTATTAAACATTGAAACTTGGTGTTTATCCAATAGTTTCAATGAAATCACGTCATTAAGTTAGTAAATTATGTCAGATTTTTAGGTCCAAGTAGCATTTTATAAGTATAAATCATAGTTGCCAAAGAATAAACGAAAAAGGGTGAAAGATTATAGACACAAGAATATGGTAGAAAATGTAACAGAAGGATTCTCCAGACAAACAAAAGTGCCTGTCGGAAGTCCGGACTGGACGACCAGTGGTACCTACCGAAAGTCCGACTAAGTCATGAGCACAAACGAGGAAGGGAAAAAGGCGCAAGGGTCATCCAAATAGCCAAACACCTACTCTAAGCGTCTGGACAACTCTCCTGAAGGCCTGAGCTAATATTAGGAAGAAGACAAACTATCTGGAAAGACAAGGAAATGAAAATTTTGAAGAGAAGTGAGAAGTAGCATCTTTCGGACGGTCAACACCTGAAATCAGAAGTCCGGATGTTACCGTTGCAGTTCTGACGGTAATATCCGGAAGCCTACTGTTTGAAATGATCATATTGATTGTATTACTTGTACTAATTGTAACTTCGAGATTCTTTCAAATGAAATGTAAATGCACACAAGTTAGAATAGTGGAGAGTTTACGTTTCAAGTTGCAATCGTAGAAGGTTTCTCATTGAATTTATAAATGTTTGGGTGGTCCTATTGATCTTCGAACTTGAGTACAAAATTGATTTGAGGGAATGCATTTTCCTTGAGGTGAAAGTCCCACGAAAGTTTTATTGGATTGATCTAGATGATTATATTGACCTTGAGTGGTTTGTTAGGATGATAACTCACTAGTACCTTCAAAAATCTTTTACAGTTTTACTTAACTGTTATTGTTTTACATGAATTGACACTTTTACTTGAATATATGTATCAAATGCTTGTTTTGCTTTCACCAATCACGTCAAGTTATGTATTTTCAAACTCGTTTGTCTGGTATTGAACTACTCTACTGAGTTGTTGATGTTCACCCTACATTATTTTTCCTTTTCAGATTAACAGGAGGTGAAGGGGTATAGTTAGTGAACTGCTTGGACTCTCGAATAGTTTATGTATAAATGTTGATTGTGAATATGTACATACAATAAAGAAAACTTCGATTTAGATACTACGTATCTAGAGGTCTACGGAATGTAATATGATGGTTGCATGAGATGTAAAATATCTATGTATGCAATGAATTCTTTAGATTTCTTTTTAGGTGGGTTGGTTCACTACGCTACGTTATATTACTTTTACGCAATAAAATGTTTTTGCGAGTCTAAGTATTATACTTTGCATGCCTAGGTCAAGTCGCGGTGTGACAAGAGATGCAGGGGATAGAACCCAAACTAATTGTTAGGCAAAAATTTAGATATTTTGTCAAACATGACTTTCACTTATATGACAAAAAATTAAATAAGTTTTATTAATGTAGGTTGAACCATTTCACATAAATCGTATCCACTAATTATAATCCTATGTTTCAAGGAAACACCATTTGATTCCAATAAGAAAGTATGTAAGAGCTAGTACTATAATTAAATAAGAATAATATCATCTTAATATTTGTCCTAGAATAAATAAAAAGAATGTAGAAATCGTGAATAGTTGTTGAAAGATAGATCATGAATTTTGAGTTTTAGACGAATTGACTTTCAAGTCAAACTTTGTTTCAAAGGTGTTTAAGTTTGAGAATGGTGACTAAATAATTTTGTAAATATTTTTAGGTTAAAATAAGGTTTTCATTAAATCTGTAAGGTCAAAAAAATTTGGGACATGTTATATAGGGTGTATTAGAAGTTTGGAGTATTGCGAAGTTAAATCTTATTTTAGAGAGGATTTGAGTAGAAATGAATTTGATACTACCTTAGTATTGTGGTTATAACTTTTTACTTTAATATCTAATTCAGTAGATTTTTGGACAATAAACACTAGACTTCAAGAGCTACAAAAATGTATTTGATGAAAATTTCTTGAATCAACTTCTAACTAAGTCTAAATATAGTTGGAAGTCTGAAAAAAGGTTAGACGTGTTTGAACAGGAGAAACACGCGTCTGAATGCACCGGGCAGAAGTTAGACAATCTGTGTTGAGCGTTTTCTCCACTTTTGGCATTATAAATACCTAGAGAACGGCCATAAGGCCTATATTCAACAATTGTTCATCCGAGAAAACCCTAGAAAGTTAGGAAGAAATAGAGGAGACAAGAGGGGGATTCTAGCTTCGAGATTGATTTAAACACGCTACGGTTATTTTCAAGCATCGAATTAAAGGTAGGAGATTCTTCTTGAACTCTTCCATTGAGACTTTGTATATTATATATGTACGTTTTCAATCTTCTTGATAGTTATATGATAAATACTTATGAGTTCTTAGTTTTCTTTCTCATTGAAACGTAATTTTGAACAAAATACATGTCTAGTTTCAAGAAATACTTTTTCTTTAATTTCGAAAACCCTAACTTTGCTAATTACGTGTTTGATTGTGAAAAAAAAATGGATTCTTATTTTCTATGGATTACATTATGTTTCATCAAATACATGTGTTATTTCTAAGAAATCGTGAGTTTTGATAAAACTCTAGAATTTTGATATCGAAATTCTAAAGGTTTTCTTGTATGATCTCTTGCATATTTTAGTTCATTTATTACTGTAATATATTGAGAATTGGGATACTTGAGTTTTTATGAAATTGTGATTGATTAAAATTGCGATTATTGGGAGAAATTGTGGTTTCATCTCTTATATGATTTAGATGTGACGGACTTAAGTTGCCTTCAAGAATTGTCGTAGAGTGTTAGAAGTTAGTCTATCTCAGAAGGAGTAAGATGGGATGAATGTAGTTTTGGTTTTATGATATGAACCATGAGAGGGTTATGTTTTCCTCTAGGGTAAATACGATGGTGTGAGAAATATATTTTATCTTATGAATCAGAAATATATTTTTATTCTGGATTCAATCATAAGAATTCAAAATTATATGTAACGAATAGAATGGAGAGGGTTTGGAAACCGCAAAGGATTGATTACATAGATTATTGATTCTAACTCAAGGTTGGAGATTGAGAAAGAATACTTGAAACATAGAGAAAATGATTAGTGTTAATAGAGTCATATAGTAAGAAAGAACACGCTTGCTTTTTGTCCGTAGGATAACTCTTGTGCTGGCGAACGTGTTCTCATCTTTTGAAAGAAAGATGTAAGGTGTCGACACAAATATTCATAAAAAAATATTAATTAACTAAGAAGCATTCAAATATGAACCTCAAAATAGAAATTTCCAAACTCTATTAGAAAGCACCTACTTAATTCAACCATAAGGGCATTAAGACAACTTCCTTCTCTCAAAACAAAGCCTAGCCTAAACCCTTGGGATAAATTAGTGTTATGCACTGAACAAAACACTCAAACTCTCTTTTGAATTAAAATTGTAAATAAATGAGTATTCAAATGCTCTCCCCCTTACCATCCCGAAGCGGAAAATATGAAGATATTAAAATTAATCTAATAGTAGGAATTTGAATACGTTTGAGTTATAAATGGAATTTTAAGGCTTATGGAGTTGAGCACAAGATTAAGAACTAAAAATAAATATTTTAGAGTTATAACTTAACCATTACCCCAAATAATATATTTGGTTATTTATTAAAATTTCCTTTAGATGAAAAAGATAAATTATTTGTGTATACATTTTAGAAGACAAAATCGAAGGACAAGTGTGGATGGGTTTCAATTGTATACTTTAGTAAAATCTGACATTATTCTCAAAACTTTCAAACCTGTGAGAATTCTTATCTTGGGGCTAGTTTCTACTTAATAATTATTGGATTATAATTTATATCAAAGTGCGCAGCGAACCATTGGATTAGATTTAATATTAGTGGAATTAACCGTTAGTTACGGTTACAATGATAAATGTCAAGAGTATAAGCTTGAAGAGTGAGATTCAATTTATTGAAAAACTAACCATAGAAATTGATAAGTATCCATAGAATATGAAGTTAATATTATATTTTAAATATTTGTTAGTTTCTCTAATCTAGTGAGAGACAAAGTCATTAAGAATGATGCATCTATTTAAGAAATATTTGTACATCTTACCGTAATGGCATTACTAAGTTTTGAATTAGACCATAATTTGAGTATAGGAATGATGAGTAATCCCATTAGCAAAATTGAATTTGGTTGTTGTTAAATGCTTATAGATAAGCAACATATAAGAAGCAAACACGGGATTTTTTTTTTTTTTAAAATGATTGGTAAATTCAAAAGAAAAGTAATATCTAATGAACAAGAAATAAGATGAAGATCTAGTAGTTATGCATGATATGAAATTAGTTTAGACAATCAGATGGAATTATTGAGTATAAAGAATAATCGAAAAGTAGTGAATGAAGGTAAACTTGATGACTTCACTAATTGCAATGACGATATAAGTTGAAGGGATGGATTTAAAATTTAAAATATGATATTCTATTTCGATCTTGAATTTGATGCTTAAAGGATGAATGGAATTTGAGACATCATGGCTGAATGAGCATTAAATAGACAAACTCGACGATTAAGTTTCAAAGATGAAACTCTCTTTTATGGAATAGATTGTAAGATCTCGTACTAGAATTAAATAAGAATAATATCATATTAATATTTATCGTAGAATGAATATAAAGATTATAGAAACCTCAAATCATTGTCGAAAGATTGATCATGAAGTTTGAGTTTCAGACGAATTGACTTTCAGATCAAACTTAGTTTCGAATGTGTTTAACTTTGAGAAGGGTGACTAAGTAATTTTGTAAATATTTTTAGGTCAAATAAGGTTTCCATTGAATTTTTAAGATCGAAAAAACCTTGAGAGACGTTATATGGGATGTATTAAAAATTTGGAAGTATTCCAAAATTAAAACCAATTTTGGAGAAGATTTTGGCAAAAAGGAATTTGACCTTAGTATTGTAGTTATAAAATTTTCCTCTAATATCCAATTGATCTGATTTTTGGACGGTCTAAACTAGACTTCAAGAGCTACAAAAGCATATTTCATGAATCGGCTTCAAATTGGATCAAAAGGTCATCAAAAGTCTCGAAAAGTCAGACGCGTCCGGACGAGAAAAACACACATCCGAACGCACCAGACAGAAGTTGGACGATCTTTGTTAAGCATTTTCTCTACTCTTTGCATTATAAATACCTAGAGAACGACTTTAAGGCCTATGTTCAGTAATTGTTCATTCGACAAAACATTAAAAAGCTTGAGAGGAAGAAAGAGAGGAGACATAGGAAGGATTCTTGCTTCGAGATTGATTCAAACTTGCTAGGGTTATCTTCAAATATCAGATTAAAGGTAGGGGATTCTTGAGTTCTTCCATTGAGACTTTGGGTATTATATATGTATGTTTTTTTAAACCACCACACGCTTATCTTAATATAGCAATGTAATTATTTTTGAAATGCTAATATATGTGATAATGTATGCATTAACTATGTGGATTGTAAGAGTAGAAATGAAAATATTAGTTGAGATAATAGGGCATGTTGTAGAAGTTTGGAAGTATTTCGGAGTGAAAACACACTTTAGACAAAATTTGGGTAGAAAAGATATTGGACACTTTCTAGTATTTGGATCATAAATTTTTATTCTGATGTCCATTTGATCTAAACTTTTGACAGTAGATAGTAGACTTTTAGGGCTACAAAAGTGTATTTCATTAAAATTTTTCAATCGATCTTCAAATATGTCAAAACTTCACTAGTACTTTCAGCAGAAATTGGGAGGACGTTTGCACGACAGTAAGTCTCAGTACTTTGACATTTGTAGAGCTCTGATGGAAATGTAAAAATACTGGGAGCAACTAACGTTCAAACGCTAAGTGAAGTTTGAACATAAATCAATAATTTCCACTATTGACATTCGAACGCCAAAGTGACGTTCAAACGTGCCTTACAGATTTTGAGTTTCAGAATCGTACAGAAGGTCATTTCTCACCCTATAAATACTTAAAGACACCTTCTTTAGCCCCATTTCAACATTCTTAACCCTAGAGATGCTTAGAGAGGAAGAAAGAAGGGGAAAAACAAGAGATTCAAGGGTTGATTCAAGTTGGAAAAGATCAAATCTTCATCTTCTTCACTCAAAACTAAGAAATTAAGGTAGAGATTTCCTTTCATTCTTGACCATTGAGGCTAGGGCTTATATGTATATGTATTTTTTCACTTTTATTTATATACATATGCTATGAAATCATCATTTCTTGTTATTTTTACAAAGATTACCATGTTTTAAACAAAGTTAGGGTTAGATAACCATAAAAACTCTTTTCTTGTCATAAAACTCTAGTTTCCAAGATAAATGAATTTTTCTCTTGATTTTTCCCTTGTTCTTGATTTCAAAACTTTAGTGCTTTGTAATGAACAACAAAATGGATTGTTGATGATCTCTTGCTTATTTTCTTAATTATTCTCTTGTAATATAAATTGTGAAATTTAAAAATTTTAGATTTCCTTGTGATTTGAGAAAATATTTGTTATTGCATCTCTTGTATGGTTATTATGATAAACTTGAATTGCATTTGAGCATTGCTGTAGAGTGTTGGAGGTTAGTCTATCCTCGTGGGGGTGAGATAGTTTAATAACACTTGTAGTGGTTTGTTGTTTGTGAGAGCAATCACTATTGTTCACTTAAGTTCGAGGCTGAGGGATGATATACCTTTCTTGGAAAGGATTCATTAATGCCGTGAGAGACGGTATACGCCCTTACTAAAATTTTTGGGATTGTGTGATTGTGGTGGATGAACGAGGTAGAATCGTGGTGTAGATTCATGGGAAGCAACCAACATACATGAGAATATGAGATGACATTATTGAATGATTATTTGATTTCTATCACTCCGACATGCTTATTCCTTTCATTTAAATTATTGCTATTGAGTTAACTTGAGATCAAATAAATTGTCAGTGTTTTATTTCAAGTTATGTATGCTATTTTGAAAAGTGAGACCGAACTGTTTTATATATTGTTTTAAAACTTTGTTCGAGTTTGGGAGGATGTTGCTACAGAGCTTAGTGCTCACCCCCTACAAACAACATATTTTTTCAGATTTTGTACAAGAGGAGGAGCTCAAAGTTGATGGGCCGGTATATTAGGAAGTTCCACTAGATGGGCATGTGGATCCCGAGGTGGATGCTTGGGGTTACACTATTCTACGTGATAGATTAGGAAATTCCTTTTGACACTATGTAAAGTCTAACCTTTTCTTATTCCGCTACAAAGTTCAAATTTGATTCTGTTAGATGTAATTGTCATAGTTCAACATATTCTTTTGGATATAATGACCATGATGTGACATATTCTTATGGAACGATGTTATAGATATTATGTATGAGAATGAAATTATCTTTTTTTATGGATCTTATTAGTTGCTCTCGTGATGTGAATGATTTTTAGATTGTAATGCCGTCTAATGTGAATTTTGAGATGTTATAGTTTTCAATCTTCTTAATATTTATATGATAAATACTTATGAGTTCTTGGTTTCTTTCTCATTGAAACATAATTTTGAGTAAAATACATGTCTAGGTTCAAGGAATACTTGTTCTTGAATTTAAAAAATCCTAGTTTTGCTAAATACATGTTTGATTGTGAAAACAATGCATAGATTCTTGATTTTTAAATTCCTATTCTTGATTAAATTTATGTTTTCATTAAATATTTGTTTTATTCCTAAAAAATCGTGAGTTTTGGCAAAACTCTAGAATTTTGATATCTAAATTGTGAAGGTTTTCTTGATATGATTTCTTGCATATTTTAATTCCTTTATTACTGTAGTATATTGGGAATTGTGAATTGTGATACTTGAACTTTTATGAAAATTGTAAATTGTGATACTTGAACTTTTATGAAAATTGTGATTGCTTAAGATTACGGTTGTTGAGAGAAATTGTCAGTTCATCTCTTGTATGGTTTCGGTGTAACAGACTTAAATTGCCTTTGAGAGCTACCATATAGTGTTAGAGGTTAGTCTATCCTAATAGGGGTGATATGATTGGTTAACACTTGTAGTAAATTATTATTTGTGAGAACAACCACTATTGTTCACGTAATTTCGATATTGATGGATGATATACCTTTCTTGAAAATGATTTGTCCATACCATGGGAGACGGTATACGCCATTCCTAAAATAGTTTGTGATATGCCCTGAGGGAATTATTGAGATTGTATGATGTTGGTGTGTGTTGACGAGGTAGAATTGTTCTGTAAATTCCTGAAAAGCAACCAATATACATGAGACTATGAGATGATGCTATTGAGTTATTTATTGACTGCTTTAATTCTAACATGTTTATCCTTGTCATTTATTTATTGTATTCAACCAATATACATGAGACTATGAGATGATGCTATTGAGTTATTTATTGATTACTTTAATTATGACTTGTTTATCCCTGCCATTTATTTATTGTATTCTGTATACTTGAAATCATTACAACTGCCATTGTTTTACTTTCAAAACCATATATATGCTATTTTTCAAAAGAGATTTCCTACGAGGATTTACTCACCCCCTACAACATATTTATAGATTTTAGCAAATAGGAGGATGTCAAATTAGATGAGTAGGTTGACTTCAAGACTGGAGAGGGTCAATATGAAGATCCTGAAGTTGAGGCTTAGAGATACTTCGTTTTAGTTTAGATTATCTTATTTGAGAGATTTCTATAAAACAATGTTTCACCTAGTTTTAATTATTCTGCTATTAAACACTATATGATTTTGAATTGTAGATTGGAGAAGTTACAATGTTTTAATGACTTTAGTATTTATTCTTTATCAAATGGATGAACGATTGGTTGTTCTGTAAAACCTGAAAAATTTAAAATTTTATTAAGAAGGGTAAAAATGGTAATTAGTCTTCATTGGACGGGTTGAAAATATAATTTTTTCTAAAATTTGGATGACGAAATGGACTTTACTGTCGAATTTGTCTCACGAAATCTAATTGCCTAGTCAGTTTTCGTCGAATTTCAAGACAATCAAGTTTTTATGTATTACGAGGCAATGAGCCTTCACGTAACTAAAATAAACATAATTCGATTTTAGTCGCGGAACTGAGAAATAATTTAAATTTGTTCAATAAAAATGTACTAAACTTAAAACGAGACGAAATTTAATTGATTTGGAATAAAATCGGATCAAAAAAAATCCGGGAGGTGTGGCTCAATGAGATCCTAGCATTACAGAGTATAAAAGGGAGGTAAATTAGATTTTCCCCCAATGGTGTTGCTGGGTTTTTCGAAAAAGAGAGAAGAAAGAGAAAACAGATAACCAAAATTCTCCAACCTTCTACCTCTAATCTACGACGATCCAACCCTGGATCTCTTCGGGTCAAGAACTAAAGTTGTTCTGCGTGGCGAGAGTTACGCGTACATACCAAAGATCGTGGGTTTCACCACAATCTCAAAAATAGGATTTTAGGACTAAAGCTTTGAGGTTTGATTTGGGGTTTTTGGAACTTCTCTTAACACGGATTTACGCTTCAAGATGTAGGATTCTTTTTTCTAACTAAGTTTATTTTTAACTTAGGGTTGTATATGAAATTGGTAGGATGATTAGAGATAAAATCTCTTATTTAACACACAGCTAGTGTAACTAGAGTATAAAAAATGGGTATAAGAACATGTTTGAACCAATTTTGCATGATTGAGTGTTGAGGAAATTGCTTACTTGTAATTTCATGAAGAAAAAAAATGTGTTAATTGGACATGCTATGTGTTTACATAAATTGTGCCTTGCTGGTGATGATGAAATGCATATAATTGATTAAGTTAGTGGAATTAAAAATGATTTAACATGTCTAATGGTGTTGTGAAATGTTATTATATATATTGTCATATAATTCACATTTGAGAGAAATTGAGAATGTTTGTGAAAATTTTATATGTTCATAATATACTCATAATATGATAAACATAGTATTGTAGATTACAATTGCACATTGCATTTGCATATGCATGGGTAATCATCACATTCGTGGGCATTGCATGAATGTGGGTGTGTGTATGCATGTTTTTAATCAAACACTATCTTTGATGATTGATACGTGGGTTCGAAAAAGTTGAACCTAAATTTGACTGAATTAAACGAGTTGCATTAAAAATATGTATCGGGATTAACAAGAGGGGCTAATTCTTCCTCAAGTGCAAGACCTAGAATTCTCCGATATGCACTCCTGTTGCTATTGAGTTTATAAAGTGTGTCAGCATTCGTAAAACCATCGGTGAAAGTCCACAAATGTTGTTTTGGTTGGGTAACCATTGGTGGAAGTCTATAATACCCACCCCAATAAAGACAAGATTTTTCATAAAATTTTCCTTGGATGTCTAACATCAATGGTGGGGGTTTGAAATGTCTGAATACTTACGCATAACATGACATGTGTTATGAGAGCCGGTGTAGGGCTCGAGTTGCATTGCATTTGTGAGTTTCATCTCTTGACATGACATGACATAGTTGTATTCATTTATGAATTGTATATTCTTGAATGGAGGGTTGATTGATGAATTGCATGTAAACATTTCATATATATCAGGGTTGGTAATTAACCTTCTTAGGAGATACATTATTAAGCGTGACTCGCCCTTTATGAGAAATACATTTCAAATGTTGGACAAACGTCAGTGGACGGCCCTCACTTTGACCCGTATTAATAATGGAGCCGAAATTTGGCCTTTGAGTTGCATTTTGTAATTAACTATGTAACTTGTAGATTTTTGTACAAAGAGACATGTAATGAACTCTATTGGACACTATTTTAGTGTAAATGAATGAATGTATGAGTTTGGATGAATGTGGAATGAGATTATATGGGTTAAACTTAGAAATTGGAAAGATTGGAAGAAATTTGGGCTCAAGTATCGATACTTAGGCTCTTATGTACCAGTACCACGCTGTCGAATGACCCAAGTATTGGTACCTAAGCTTACAGGTACTAGTACCTAGGATTCCATTGGACTCAAGTATCGGTACCTAGACATCAGGTATCAATACTCTGATGGACATTGGGCTTAGGTACCAATACCAAGAGATACAGGTATCAATACCTAATAAACAGTGAACTCAGGTAATGATACCAAGTCACATAGGTACTGGTACTTGACAAATGGATGGAATTTGGCAAACAAAAAGCTCAGTACCACTACCACATTTATGAGGTACCAATACTTCTAAAATTTTCAAAATTTAAATATAACTTCATCAAACCTTCAGATATTGAGCTCTCTTGTTGGAATGCTATAATTGGTTAAACATTAAGTCTTAATTGATGGGGATTGAACTTTGGAATGGTCATGTACTTAATACGTGAAAAAGTTGTGTACTAGGTAGAGCTTCCGTGCAAGGGAAACTCTACTAGATATCCGTTTATCTATGATCTCTGTGAAAGGAATATAATGACATGGTGTCGAGTTATATGACATTCACAGGTACTTCCGCGGGTTGATGAGTGATCAATGTGTTGAGAAATGACCCCCAGATTTTAGGACCTCACGTGTTCTAATGGTTATTTTTAGTTGCTCTCATGATTGAATAAAATCACCGAGTAAATGACCTACTGATATTGAATAGATAAAATATCCATCATATTTGAAAATGGGTAAATAATTCTTTTGATTTGAAATAGGTGCAAGACCCCATTTATTTTACAAAGAAAATTTTTGGTATTTGTTGGATGTTATGATTGTGTCTAGTTTAACTCGACTACCTATGTGTCTGAAATGAATCAAATCAGTCATAGTTCTTCAAGTTTTGGAATTTATTCTGGGGTACGACTGTGTCCAGTGTAAATAAATGTTGGACTATCTACATTTCCGAAATGGAATTAAGTCAGCCATTGTTCTTGAATTTTAGGAATTTAATTGAAGTTAATTCGCGACTGTGCCTAGTGTAAATGCTAGAGTACCTAATTATCCAAAAATAAAACCATTCGGACATAGTTCGAATGAAGAAATCTATTTGAAGTTTGAAATTATTGAATAACTTATTTGATTTGGAATGAATTTGTTTGAAATGGGTGAAAGACCCATTTAATTTAGAATAAAGTTTGATTTATTTTGGAATGGTAAATGCCCCATTATTTTGGAAAAGTTTGATGTGTGAATTTTTGGATTTACATAAATCATGACTCAAGTTGGAATTCAAATTCCAGTGATATCAATTATTTATGTGAAGTTAAAACTCTAAAATTTATTTAAGGTCCAAGACCCCTTTAATAAAGATGAATGAGACGTTTAAAACTCCAAAGATTGGTAAAGAGTCCAGAACTCTTTAATTTAATTGTTGCACCATTTAATTTGTTGGAGTTTTAAACCTCAAAAATAGCGTAGGATCTTAATAATAAAATTATTATAGCCCTTTCTGAAAGAAGTTGAAGACTACTTGCTTCGATTTTCATGCACTTTTAAAATGCCTCAGACTTTGTGTCGTGCAATCTGGTAGGAGTTAGAAATTCCACTCTTTTAATTTCGAGTTTGGCCACGCACTTTGATAGGACTTATAAGCTCTTATAATATGAATATTGGAACGAACCCATAAAAAAGAGTTCAAAGACTAGTATTTGTGGAATTAAAAATTCCAGGATGTTATAACATCCAAATTCAATTATACGTGCTTGTTCCAACGGACCTTGTGCGCGGCAATTTCTGCACAATAGTTGAAATGAGAACCGATCTCTCTCACAATGAAATTCAACCCGTTGGAACGGTGGCTCCGGCAACAAGGAATAGATTGAGAGAGTCAAAGGGGACCTAAGGACTGATGATGAATTGCTTTTGGTGATGTCAAACCGATTCCGGTGGTTCGCGATAAATTCCTAGAACACAGAGAACAAGTTAGAAGGGCGCCGGAGTGTTCTCCGGTGTATCCTCTCCGACGGTCAAATTAGTTCTTTGAGAGAGGGGAAGAAAAAAACACTGTTTGGGGTTCCTTAGAGACGATTTTGCGTACCTTAACAATATGTTTCTGAGAGCTATTTATACCTTTAAAGACTAATCATTATTGACAGTATAGTTAGCAGGTAATCTTCAGAGATGGGACAGTGTGCCCCATACTTCTCATAGGGAATGCTCTTATCTTAATTGCTCGCACTGTTAGACATTCAATGCTCTTTCTCCAATATTGAGGAATTGAATGCTCAGCTCCCAGAGCATTTAATGCTTCTCCTTCTTAACTTATCAAGCCATGTCAGATGTCTTATCAACTATCAACGCATTAAATGTATGTCTCAATTAGCCGCATATCAGCAGGGTTAGTTCTGTCTTTTTATCACCCATCTCATGTTTTATGCCACGCATCTGACTCTCTTTGGGTGAACCTCTAGTGCATCCAGTCATACTGAATTTATCGTGTAGAGTGCCATCGTAATTGCCTGCCTAGCTTTGTTTCAGTCGTCAATCACTGGCTTCCTAAGGAACCAATGACTCAGGGATTGATGACGTGGTTCCTTCGACCTGAGGGAACTCCTCGGGGCTGATGGAGATACTAGAGTCAATATGTCGGAGCAGAGGGGACACTGAGGCCCAGGACACGTGGACTCACTGGACCAAGGCAAGAAGCAACCCTCAGGGCCGAGGACACGTGTCATCACACCAGCACCTTCTACGAATGTCCCATCAACTGTCCCCCCAACCCTTTGATCATCATACAGAGAGGTCACGTGTCGTTGGAAGATGGAAAAGTTTATAACTGTCCCAATCATTTTATCATTACTTCAGTCATTTTTCGTCGTTTGGAGGATGTGCGCATTAAATGCGCCCTTTCGTGCTTTGTGCGCAATGATGAGGCCTGGAGGGCCTATATAAACGGGGCCTAGACGCATCTTTATTTCTTTCGAATCCTTCGATATTTGTCTAGAGCACTCACCGGAAAGATCATTGGAGAACCCTGCAAAACCATCTCGCAGAGCCCTTTTGCATCGGAAAACACCACCGAAGTTCTATCTTTTTAAGCACCACCACCTTCCAGGTCACCAGTCGAAGGCAGAAAACCCTTCTTGAGCCCACAGTTCCTTTTCATCAACTTGTTTCTAGTGAGTTTTCATCTCCTCCTTACTTCCTTACTTCGTGTTTTTTCGATGGCTGGTTAACTTCCAGGCCACCATTGCCCTTGTTCTGAGAAAACCAGAAACCCCTGAGCAATCTTTCGAGCTCCCTTTATCTTCCGGTGGATGGTTCAAATAACCCTTTGGATCCCCTTCACCCCGTAGAAGAGATGCCGAGATGCCACCTAGTCACCGAGGACCAAGAGGTCAGGACCTCTAGGCCGAGGAGATGGATAATAACAGGGGCGCAATAAAGAACCAACTTCAAAACCCTCTACGACATCCCACGTAACGTAGTCATTGATGACGTTGACCCAGCCCGCCATCGCCATGACATTGGCTCCGAGGAGGTCATGCCTTTCTATACCAAGACCATCATGGAGGGTGGGATCAGATTTCTCCTCCCTCCATTGCTTCTGCAATTTCTCTCTCGGTTCTGTCTTTTCCCAGGGCAGTGTGCCCTTAATACGTTTAAGATAATTATGGGAGTCCTGAAGCTCAACAGGCACCTCAGGGTTAGCTTAGGCCACGAGGATGTCCTCTTCTGCTACTCTGTGATGAGGGTGACGGGTCAGGGAACCTTCTACCTCAAAGCCCGGGATACCTCAATGTATCTCATTACTCGCCTCCTTGATTCCGACAAAAGGTATAAGAATGAGCTACTAGTTTTCAGCGGTGCCTGGTAGAGGGGAGTCGAGCCAAAGTATGATAGCTTGTCCTGCCCCAAGGAATGCCGGAGAACAACTATGCAGGCCTTTCTCTTTTTGGTGGTTCTAACTTTTTGATGTTTGAAGTACCAAGTGTTAATGATCTCTTCTCTTTGCGCAGACATTTCATTCCGAGAAGCTGCTCCTCCACCTCGCCATCTGGTGAATTTTATTGATCTAACAACCATCTGGGGGTACATCGGAGACGGATTTGGGCGAGCCAGACATATACTACTAGGTTATACTCCGGAATATAAGAAATTCTCTCAACTCCCCAAGCCTTACGATCCTTCACGGTGGTCAGAGCTTTTTAGACAGACCGAGGAGCAGGACTTGGAACACAATTTGGAGGAAGACCCCGACCAAGCCATAGAGGCTGAGGTAGAGGGGGTTGCAGAGGAAGCTAAAGTTAGGGAACCTGCCTTTACAACTCACACCAAGCCCAGCACGGCCGGAAGGGAAGTTTGGCCGGACTTCAATATCTTACAAAGCTTTAGACCAGAAAGACGCACTTGAAGCTGCGATGTCGCTTCAACCTTGCATCGACTTGAATTTTTTGAACCGGAGGTCAGCTTTGAGGGGTCGGGGTTCAGCAAGCAATGTCCCCCCAATGTCCCTCCGATGGATTCCTAATGCTTCTCCTTCTTCACTTATCAAGCCATGCCAGGTGTCTTATCAACTGTCAACGCATTAACTGTTTGTCTCAGTTAGCCGCATATCAACAGGGGTAGTTTTACCTTTTTACCACCATTCTCATGCTTTATGCCACGCGTCTGACTCTCTTTGGGCGAACGTCTAGTCCATCTAGTCATACTGACTTTATCGTGTAGAGTGCTATCGTAATTGCATGCCTAGTTTTGTTTCAGTCGTCAGTCACTGACTTCCTAAGGAACCAATGACTTAGGGATTGATGACGTGGTTCCTCGGACCTGAGGGAACTCCTTGGGGCCGATGGAGATATTAGAGCCAATTCGTCAGAGCAGAGGGGATGCTGAGGCCGTGAACACGTGGACTCACTGGACCAAGGCAAGGAGTAGCCCTCGGGGCCGAGAACACGTGTGATCACACCAACACCCTTCTAGGAATGTCCCATTAGACTTGTAATCAAATGTCCCATTGAGTTGAAATAGTAATGCTTCCTCTTTATTTTTGTTATGCCACTGGGAGTATTATTATTTTTTTAGTAGAAGGACCGTGTGTGTGCAAGTCCACATTGGCAGCCTTTGCAGTGAAAAGTTGGAAATTCGAAGAAGTTTCGCTTGGTCTGAAAATAGAGGGGGCTCTAGCTACCATTTTGTTTTAAGGTTTGCTATGAAAAAACAAATAAGTAGTAAAAAAGAAAAAAAAAGATTTGGCGACATGTACAAACTCGTAGGCTTTTAAGTCGAACGGTTCACCCTTGACACTTTTAAGGCTGATCCATAAAACCAACCCTTGACAAAAATACCCTTAATGAAAAAAGTTAATTAAAAACTTTCATCATTATCTCATTCTTATATTTATTATTACTATCATCATCATCCTACCGCTGCCACCACCATTCACCATCTCCCACCACCACCACCACCCACTGCCCATTACCACTACCCATAGGGGTGTCAATCGTCTCATGTAGTGTTATTTTTGTGTCATATCACTTTCGGTCGTATTATTTTTGTGTCGAATCACTTTTGGTACATATCAAGTTCATGTCAATAAAAATATTTAATTCAACAACAAATCATGTAATACCATTTAAAAAATTAAAAAAAATCTTATTTTCTATCAAAAATACTCTTTAAATACTTATTTTACATCTACAGTACCCGTTCGTATTATTTATTTTAAAGCTTAATTTGACCGATTTATTCCCTATGTCAACTAATAGTGTTATTTTTAAATTGTCTAGTTGGGTTAGTGTTAATAGATAAAATTGACACCCCTAACTACCCACTACCCATTACCACCATCGTTGCCACCACGACCCACCAATACCTTCAAAGCCCATTACCGCCACCATAACCGCCAACAACCACCACTTTCACCGCCCATCACCACCAACTACCGTGGCCTAGCACTGCCCACACCCACCACCACCGACCCAAAACCAACCACTCACTTTAGCCCTCACCCACCACCATCTATCGCAGCCAACTATCAGCACCCAAAATCCATAACCACCAACCACCCCGTTGCTACCATTACTCGCCACCAATCACCATCACCACCACCCACCACCACCACCACCAAAAACCACTACCACTACCTCTACCCACAAACACTTGTCACCACCATTATTCGCCGCCACCCAAAGCCCACATCCACCATTGTAGCCAACCATCATTTACTCAAAACCCACCATCACCACCTATTGTTGTCATCGCTACTCACCAATGCCCAAAACCTACCACTGCCCACATCCACACCCACTATCACTATTACCCGCCACCCACAATTGCCACAATCACAAACAATTGCTGCCCACCACCTATTACAGCCAAAAACCACCGCCACTACCCACTAACACTATCACTGCACACACCCACCACTATCGCCCACCACCACTCACAATCGCCATTACCAACCACCGCCACCAAAAACCACAACAACCCACCATCGCCACCAGCACACAACATTGCCACCCATCATTGCCACCACCGTTAAAAATCACCATCACTACCAACCAACACCCATCGCCACCATTATCCACTGTCACCCACTACCACCCACCACTATCACTTACCATCATTGCCAATAATCATTACCCAAAATCTATCGCCGCCCACCATTGCCCGCTACCGCCACTCACCGCCACCCACCACCACCACAATCACCGCCTAACACCATCACTGATCATCGACCATCACCATTGTTGCCCACCACTGCCACTATCACCATTTACCACCAACCAACCACCCCACTCCAGTCCTTTATCTTCACGATCACCCACCACCATCGACCAGTGCTACCATCACTACCCACATTGTCTACCACCAACATTACCACCACCATCACCCACCACCATCACTATCCATGCACACTCAAGATAATGAATTAATTTTTTTGCTCGACTCTATCTTTTTCTTCCTTTAGACAGCAAACTAAAAGAGAGTAAACTTAAAAATAGGGTACTAAAAGAAAGTAAACTTAAAAATTGTGAAGTTAAAATAGTAAACTCAAAGATAATAAACTCTATCTTTTGTTCTCTCGCACCCTTGTTGCGATCTAGCGGTGGGACATGGCCTCCACTTGCCACATATTGCCGCAATTGGCCGCACTATATATGGTCCTTAATCTGCTTCATGAGTTCGAATTATCGTCAGTTTCATAGCAATGGTCTTGATGAAAGCGACAGTACTTGTTTGGGTTCTTACGATTTGGAGCAAATTTTTATTTTTCCTAGCCAGTGCATCATAGGGTTATCTTAAAATTGGAGCAAAATATGCTCAACTAAGGCATTGAGTGACCTTAAGGCATATCACTCCCTCTGAGGTGCATGGCCAATGCAATCCTTGGCTGACACCCTCTCTGTCCTCCCCTTCTTATTCTCAGTTTCTCTCATGTCTTTATAGGGCTACTTCTCTTCTCCCATGTATGTGAGGACTCACCTCGCCTAGACTTGGCGATGTCCTTAGCATTTATATATTTCTGGACCTTTCATAGTAATTTTGGCATGCTTTTTGGCAATTTCCTCAGAATTGATAATAGAAAGTTAGATAAACGTACACATGTGATAAAGGCAACCATTATGACTTTGTCAATCGGCTCTTCAATCTAGAGGGCCTCCTCGTTAAAACGAGTGAGGTAACTACTTAAGCCTTCGTCTCAATCTTACTTGATGCTAAGTAAGTGGGTAACAAGCTTCTGATGTCAGCGTCCCCCCTATGAAGTGGGAGACAAATGATTTACTTAGTTCTGCAAAAGAATTAATGGAAGCTAGTTTGAGTTTGGCAAACCACTAACGCACAAATCTTTTGAGAGCGGTAGAAAAAGCTATGCACATAATTTCGTCTGATATGTTATGTAATTGCATGAGTCGTCAAAGACTTCCACAATTGGCATTTTGAACTTTGCGAGGAGGGGTACATAGCCACATTAATCACGAATGTCGTGTCAGTGTGCCTCACAAGGAACTCAATCATTTCCAGCACTCACGCCCTGATGGCGTTGCAGACGTCACCTAGTTAGTTCTGCACCACCCTGATTTTTTTGTTCAATTGGTTAGGGACGCCTTTTGAAGGGTTGTTGTAGTGGCTTTCACGATCCACATGCAGGGTTTCCCCCTTGTCCTCTTTGAATGAAGGATCACCAACATGGGAAGATTGAACGAGCACACGAGACGAAGAAGTCGGGGCGCCTTGGCGCTGAGGTGGGGCGCCTTGGCATGGGTGAAGCGTCTCCCTTCGTGCCTTAGGCACTGTCCCTCTTGGGTGCTAAGGTAAGGCTCCTCAAGGGTGATTAGCAAGCATCAATTGGAAGAGTTGTTAATTTTGGTTTACAAACAACTACATAGTCTCTAGTAATTGTGGTCCGGCAATGGGGTTTGCCGTAGTGAAGGGGTTTGCCAACGAGGTCGGGGTTTGTCAACGGGGGCAGGGCTTGCTGTAGTGATAGGGTTTACCGACTGAAGCGGGACCTCGTTGAGAGGTGGTGGATCATTGTCTTCCCCTTGTTGATTCATGGATCTAGTTACAATAGCTATAAAATGGAAGAAGAGTAGAAAAATGGAAAGAGAGCAGGAAAAATGTAAAGACAACGCCAAAGAGAGAGACCGTACTGTGAAAACTAAGTCGTTCACATAGACAACGCCAAATTAATGATGTACAAAAGATGTTTATACAAAATCAATCAAGGATGAAGTAAAGAGGGCTCAACACAAACAAACACAAAGATTAGGCAGTTTGATCTGGGTGACCTACTTTACTAGAAATGATTATGGTAGCCGGAGAATCTTGTTAGTCAAGACGTATAATGTACTATGATGTGTGTGATACTCCCCATGTGTAGGTAAAACTTACAATTTATAAGAAAGTGAAGTTGACTCTGAGGGGCTTTGATTGAGGCGCTATCCTTGTAACAAGGAGTAGGGTGATTCTTTGAGGCTTGCCTTATCCTCGTAACAAGCGAGGTGATAGCTTAAAGCTCACTATATTTTGTAACGAGTAAGGTGATCTTGCGAGACTGGCGATGTGCTCCTCATGACTACGTCCCCATAGATTCTCTCTCCTCAAATAAAAATTTCTATGTATGTTGATGATGGATTGGGTCTCTCAAGAAGGTGAGTTTTATTCCAACTGAAATTATGACTAGGACTTTGTTAGTCTGCATCTATGGTCTTGGCCTGGTCTAAAATTCTGGACTTGCTCAGGGTTGTACCCATCGGCTTGGGGGTTGTAGATTGGAGTGGCTGATGAACCAATATTTGCACTTGAGGCAAGTGCTAATAGGAATAAATGAGGTGGGAGATTTTATTGTCGTCTGTAATTCTAGGCCTAGTTAGGGCGGTAGCCATCAGCTATGACCAAGTTTTGGGGGTTTTAGATTCGAGTGGCTGATGAACAATTATTTGCACTTGAGGCAAGTGCTAATAGGAATGAATGAGGTGGTAGATTCTGTTGCCTCACAATTTTTAACACATACTCGGTCAAAACAACACAAGAGGTATCATTGGTGAACAAAGCACTAAAAAAGGCGGAACTCAAGCAGATTCAACAAAGTTCGTTCTTTGCCCCCACGCTCTTCCATTAGAGCAACTGACCCAAGTATTTGAACATATCTGCTCTCTTAAGATAAACATTAACAACTGATGCGATCAAGTCTAGCCCAAAGTGGTCCATGCCCAGTCAAGCTCATCAGGTTCGAGGAGCTACATCAGTAGGGGAGCATGCAGGGTCATCCAAAGGCTCATCCACACCGTCTTGAAAAAAATCAACCCCCACGTTATCCTTTGATCAATTCTATGGAGAGTACCGTAACTGTCTTATCAGTTGAGAAAAGGACGCCAACTTCACCAGACTAGCCATTTAGTTACTAATAACTCGTCTAAATCTGTTATGAGGCGACTATAAATTGTAAATTCTGCCAACACTTAGGGGCATCACATTCAGTCGAGCATAACTCTCTCATATCTGTCTAAGCTTGTAGCTCTTTGTTTTTCCTACTCACTTAAAGTAGTAAAATACCCATCGACCATAGTCATTTAAAGTCGATATAGGTTATGTTGACTGAACCACTATAAACTTTGTCTTGCTTTTGTCTCTATCTCTCACTTATTAATTACTGCATTTATTACTGCTCATCTGACAGTTGGTGTACAAACTCAATTTATGCATCATCAGTTTAACACCGTTTGTGGGAATGATAAAATTCTCACTTCTAAACACTTTATTTGTTGAATCTATGACGATCACCACCAGGTTGATGAATCAACCTGAGGATAATCCACCATGAAAGGAGGAGGTTGCTCTTCCACCAACTAATCATATCCCAAATGCGCAACAGCTGCTGGAGACAATGAAATAGCGTGTGGCCCAAAACCAACAGATCCTATAACTCATGCTCGCCGAATAAGGAGGAGCACAGCCTGTTGGACCCCAAGCCAGAGGAGATCCATGCCTTGCACGTCAAGGAGCACCGGACGCCCCTTCAGGAGCCCCCTTTGGCGCCTCACAGAGGGGAGCTCCCCAAGAGGGACCTCCAGCTCCCTGTTTCTCATGGTAAAGACCTTCTTCTCCAAGAGGATGAGGATGAGGATGAGGATGAAAACCAATGTGTGGAGCATGAAAGTCATTTCCATGATAATTTTAAAGGAGCTCCTAACCATTAGGACGAAAAATAAAAGAGGTGCAAAATTAACAGAGTGACGTCTTCAACGCCATGAAGGCGTAAAGACCCAAGACGGTGGACTATCTCATTAGGCGAACTAACACGCCTTTTGTACCTGACGTGACAAACTACCCACTTTCCCTAGAAGTTCAAAATACCGTCTTTCGAAACCTTTGACGATACTAAGGACCCATTGGATCACCTCGAAACTTACAAGATCTTAATGCAGCTACACAACAACCCCGACAAAATTATGTGTAGGGCTTTCCCAACCTCCCTGAAGGGATCAGCCCGACAATGATTTATCAAGCTCTCCCCAGCTTTTATTGGCTCTTTTACTAAACTAAGCAGGTATTTCATGTCACACTTTATCGAAGGGCACCGCCACCAGAAGCTTGCCACCAACCTACTCAACATAAAGTAGGACCAAGATGAGAGCCTAAGGAGCTACCTCACTCGTTTTAACGAGGAGGTCCTTCAGGTCGAGGAGCCCGATGATAAGATCACCATGACCGCTTTCCTTGGAGGCCTCTGGTTATCAAGCTTCTTTTTCTCTGTGATGAAGCATCCACTGAAGAGTATGCCGAAACTACTAGCAAAGACCCAAAAGTATATGAACGCTGAAGACATCACAAGGGCCAAATGAGGCGAGTCCTCCCGAACAAGCGAGAAGAGAAAAGGACGACAAGAAGGAGAGTAGTAACATGCGTAACAAGATAGAGAGAATACCTACCAAAGACTGGCTTAGTTTTGGTCCTCAAAGAGATCGACAAGCCTTTACTACCTCAATGTCATTGTCGGGCACATCTTATTCCAGATTAAGGATGACCTTGCAATAAAGTGACCAGAGAGGATAAAGTCTACTCCAAACCATAGGAACCTAAATAAGTATTGTTGCTTCCATCACGACTACGGTCATGACACCGATGATTGCTACGACTTCAAGAGACAAATTGAAGAGCTCATACAATGCGGTAACCTTCACTAGTACGTTGTAGGTAGGGTTCAGGTACTACCACCGCCTCATAATTAGGAGGATCAGCAATCCATTAGAGAAATTCACACCATCTCTAGAGGGTTAGCAGGAGGAGGAGAATCACTCTCTGCCATGAAAACCCACGCTAAAAAGGCTAGGCACCTCAATAATTTGCGCCTATCAAAAGCGCCTAATTATGGCAACAACGAGGTCATATCTTTCTTAGACAAGGACTTAAAAGGAATCTAGCAATCCCATGATGCCCCTCTCGTGCTCATCATGACCGTCACCAACTTCCAGGTGCGTAGGATTCTCGTGGATAACCACAACTCTACGGATATCTTGTTCGTAGAAGCTTATGACAAGCTCAACTTGGGCAAAGAGAGACTGCAGCCTATCAGATCACCCCCTCATTGGATTCTCAGGGAAAAACGTGTATCCCCTAGGGCCCATCACCTTACCTGTCACTGCCAGAGTGACACCCTGAGCTCCACAATTATGGTCAACTTTTTGGTGATTGACTGCCCTTTGGCCTATAACATAATCCTAGGACGACTTGCTCTAAACACTCTAAGAATCGTGCCCTCCATCTACCATCTCATCCTCCGTTTTTCAACCCTGAATAAAGTCAGAGAGGTCTGAGGCGACCAAGTAGCTACAAGAGAATGCTACGTCTCCCCCAGGAAGACCAGAAAACCATAAGAGGCCCTACAAGTGGAGCTCCTTGACACAAGAGATGATGCCACGTTGAAAAGATGAGAACCGGTAAAAGAGCTCAAACTAGTGGTCCTAGATGAGGAGTATCCAAACAGAAGAATATACATTGACTCCTCACTTTTTGAAGATTTAGTCTGCCAACTTATAGATTTTTTGATGTGCATCATGGATGTTTTTGCATGGTCACATACAGACTTTGAGGGCATTGACCCGTAAGTCGCCACACACCACCTCAATGTTGACTCTCATTGCAAGCCTGTCCACTAAAAGCTAAGGGGCGCCTCCACTAAAAGGGCTCAAATGATGGACAAAGAGGTGGAGAAACTGATAGAAAATGGAGCGGTCCGAGAAGTGGCATATCCTTAGTGGCTTTCAAATGAGGTGATGGTGACTAAAATCAATTGGAAGTGGCGCCTTTGCATTGACTCCACTAAGCTCAACAAGACGTGCCCAAAAGACAACTACCCACTACTACAAATTGACCTCCTTATAGACGCTACTGCAGCACACGAATTGTTCAGCTTCTTGTATGCATATTCTAGATATCACCAGATCAGCATGTACCAGCAGACCAGGAAAAAACATCATTTATCACTCCGAAAGGGACCTATTGTTACAAAGTTATGCCCTTCGGACTAAAAAACACAAGAACAACCTATCAACGGATGGTAAACAAGATGTTTTAGTTTCAAATCGGGAACACAATGGAGGTATACGTGGACGACATGCTGGTGAAATGGCTCGCCACTGCAGACCACATTGACCACCTCCAAGAAACTTTTAATGTTCTTAGGTCATACCGCATGAAGCTGAACCTTGAGAAGTGTGCTTTTTTCGTAGGGTCCGAAAAGTTTCTAGGTTTCATAGTCATCTAGAGGGGAATTGAGAAGAACCCCGACAAGATCAACGCCATCCTCGACATGAAATCACCCTCCTCAGCTAATGAACTCTAGTGCCTGAACAGGAGAATTGTAGAACTTAACAGATTTGTTTTCAAGTTTGTAGACAAATGCTTATCTTTTTTCAAGATTCTCCGAAAAGCCTTCAAATGGGGACTTGAAGCAGAGGAAGCCTTCCAAAAGCTCAAAGCCTTGACAACGTCTCCCCTCCTCCCACATGCTACACCAGGTGAAACTATATACATGTACCTTTCTATTTCCCCATCAGCAGTAAGTTTTGTCCTCGTTGGAAACAATGATAGTGTAAACGCCTATTTATTATGTGAGCAAAACATACCGAGGAGCAGAAGTCAGATATTTAAGGCTAGAAAAAGCTAGCACTTGCCTTGATCTCAACAGCAAGGCATCTACGACATTATTTCCAGAGTCACACTATTGTTGTTGTCACAGACCAGCATCTGAAAAGAGTCTTAGGGAAAGCAGACGTGTCCGGAAGACTCCTTAAATAGGCAGTAGAACTGGACGAACTTGATGTCCAATACAAGCCAAGGACAACCATTAAAGCAAGCCTTGGTAGATTTTATTGCTAAGTTCACACTGACAGAGGAGGAGAACAACGAGCCTTCTACACTTCAGCAAGCTTTAACATATTCAGACACTCAGACGTCGAGCCCAGGCACGTAAAACTGACGACGCTCGACGAGGACATCCATGCACCCTAGCCAGCTGCCCACGTTAGGCACCTAGACATCCTAGCCAAGCGCCCAGGCTCCCATAGTGAGCTCTGAGCCCTCATGTCTACCCCTCTGGAAGCTCTGTATGGATGGCTCCTCGACCAACAAAGGAGGTGGAGCAGACCTAATCCCAATCAGTCCCGATGGTACTCCCATCAAGTATGCTATAAAGCTCCACTTCACTGCCTCCAACAATAAGGTATAATATGAAGCACTCATGTTTGGCCTAAGATTGACAATCGAAATGAAAGCCCAACACCTCATCGCTCAGAGTGACTCTCAACTGATAGTCAACCAAGTGAAGGGCGAGTTCGAAGCAAAAGGAACGAGAATGCAGGAGTAGCTTGCCATGGTGAAAGCCTTGATCGCAAAGTTTCAATTTTTCCAAATTTGCTACACCCCGATGGAGGACAACATGGTTGCAGATGCACTAGCTAGGCTCGCCCCATCCTTGAAAGTCAGACCAGAACCAACATTCATTGGTCACCAATTTGAACCAAGCAAGTTAGACGTATAAGCCACAAACGTCAACTGTGCATCTGCCGAATCAAACTGGATGGCCCCAATAAGGGTACACCTCTAGGAGGGCGTGTTGCTAGAAGACCCGCTAGAGGCCAAGAAACTCAGGATGAGAGCCTCCAAGTTTACCATCTTATAAGACATCTTGTACAAGAAAGGCTACTCCTTGTCATTACTGCGTTGCCTTTAGCTCAAAGAAACTAACTATACCTTGCGAGAGATCCATGAAGGGGTTTGTGAAAATCACTCTAGAGGACACTCCCTTGCCCAGAAAGTGCTCAGATAGGGCTACTTCTAACCTAGCATGGTGAGGAACACCCAAGAGTTTGCTAACAAGTGTGACAAGTGTCAGCGCTTCGCCACTGTGCCCAAGGAGTCGCCAAAGGAGCTGATAGTCATCACGAGCACGTGGTCTTTTTCCAAATGGGGCTTCAACATCCTAGGCCCCCTACCTCTGAGTAGAGTACAATGCAAGTTCATAGTGGTAGACTTTGACTACTTCACTAAGTGGGCAGAGGCCGAACTTTTGACAAAGATAACAGATGCAAAGGTTAAAATCTTTATCTAAAAAAACTTGGTCTGCTGCTTCAAGATACCCCAAGCCATTGTCAGTGACAATGTCAAGCAATTCGACAACAAACTCTAGAACTCTCTCTACTCCGACCTCCAGATAAAGCAGCCTCATTCCAGTCCAGGGCACCCGCAGGCAAACAGAAAGGTAAAAGTTATGGTCAGAATAGTTTTACACAACCTAAAGATAAGGCTCGAAAGAGTGAAAGGTCTTTGCGTTGACGAACTCCCAAGCATATTATGGGCTTACCGAATGATGCCAAGAGCCCCAATTGAGGAAACCCCTTTCTCCCTCGCCTATGGAACTAAAGCAGTTATACGTGTGGAGATCAAGGTACATTCTCTAAGGGTCTAATACCACGACCCCATCACCAACGAGGAAGAACTTCGCATCAACCTCGACATGGTGGAGGAGGCAAGGGAGATGATTGTGGTCCACAATGCAGAGTACAAGCGCCGCATGACAAAATATTACAACTAGAGGGAAAAGCCTCGTTCCTTTCAACAGGAGACTTGATCATCAAAAAAATGATCCTCACCATAAAGGATTCACGAAAAGAAAAGTTGGGACCAAACTGGAAAAGACCCTACCTTATAACAGAAGTGGTGAGGCTAGACACCTGCAAGATCTAGAATTTCGAGGGGAATATCTTATTCCATCCATGGAACGCTGAACACCTAAAAAAATACCATCAATGACACCTTAAAACAGTAGAAATAATAAAGTTGAAAAACTTGATTTTATTTATTGTACTTTTTTGGGGCTATTACCTGAATTGCTTGACATAAGCACTAAATGAATAAAATTTTCTAGATTTACTTTAAAAGATCTTTGCATTTTTGTATTCAATTCAAATGAGCATCAATGACAAAAAATCACTTTAAAAACTCCCTTTTAAAAAAATTGTCCTTTTTAAAAAAAAAATCAATAGTCCTTAGCACTCTAACTATTCTCATGGTCGTCCTAATCACCATAAGTATCGTCAGATCCTCTATCACCATCATTAAGCATCTCAGATGGCATAAAGCTTGAAACATCAATATCAGGGAAAAAAACATAAATCTTTTATCGGAACTCATCATAACCATCAATAAAAGCATCTGCAAGGTCATTCTTCAAATCACTCTCAACTATGATAGCCTTCTCCTCAGCCCGAGAAGCTCTCTCGTGAACTGCCTTCACATCTGCCTTAGCTCTCAAGCAGACAGCCTCTATGAGTGCAGCCCTCTCTCGGGTCTCCACAAGCTCAGCCTCTTTAAGCGCAGCCCTCTCACGAGTCTTGTAACTCCCCTCCACACACTCTTTTCTTTATATAACAAGTAGTCATTTCTTTTTTCAAAATACTAATATTGTAAAATTGGGATAAATATGTGGAATCGCTTGTAGTAGAACTTGTACTAACTATGTTTGATATACAAATGTATGTTGTATAAGTTCGAATTAGTGTTGGAAGGGTTTGGAATAGATTGGACAAGAAAAATAGGCTTTCTGAGCATTCTGGGTAGCGCACCGGTACTGCGAACACTAGAAGCTAAAGTGTACCGGTACTACATACCGATACTGTCTGCTCTAGACCAATTTTTGTAGAATTGTCATAACTTTTTATCCAACCGTCCGATTGAGCTAAACTTTTGACACAATATAGAGGATATCCAGATCTACAATTTTCATGTTTTGAACATCTTTGGTTTCAAAGTGGATCATAGTCAAAAAGGAAGCAAATCGAGAGACTGCCACCAAATGGTGTGGGTGCTGGTGCCTGAGCTGCCAAGCATCGATACCTCCTTGATTTCTTTAACTTTTAAGCCTCCAAATCCTCATGTAATATGTTCATATCTTCACCACACATCCACACTCAGTTGCAAGATTTCTAAAATACATTAATAGCTGTTTGGAGGAATAAAATAGAAATTTTAATGTTTTGAGTGTAAATTTACTTTATTATAAAGATAAATCATAAAAATAAATATTTTTAGGTTAAAATAACATTAAAAATGAATACAGAACGTCTAAAATCCTTAGGGTAGTCATAGGAATCAAATTGGAGATATTTAATGACAAAATCGTAATTTTGGAGAAAAATGTAATTTTTTGCCCTATGAACAGTAAAATTTGGAATTTGCTGGCTTGAAAACACCATTTTCATCTCATTCTCTTCCATTCTTTCACTCCACTCTCACCCCAAATCACTTAGAACCCTAGGAGAAGATAAATGGGAAAAGAAAAGGGAGGAAAGAAGTCTCTAGAGCTTGGATTTTGCTTGAAACTTTTAATTCAAGATAGGGGTTTCTTCCATTCTTGACCAGTTATGACTTATATGTATATGTATGTTTTCACTTTCATTTATATACATATGATATGAAATCATCATTTCTTATTATTTTTGCAAAGATTACCATGTTTTAAACAAAGCTAGGGTTAGATAACCATGAAACTCTTTTCTTATCATAAAACCCTAGTTTCCAAGAGAAATAGATTTTTCTCTTGATTTTTCCCTTGTTTTTTATTTCAAAACTTTAGTGCTTTGTAATGAACAATAAAAATGGATTGTTGATGATCTACTCTTATAATACAAATTGTGAAATTTAAGAATTTTGCATTTCCTTGTGATTTAAAAAAATATTTGTTATTGCATCTCTTTTATGGTTGTTATGATGGATTTGAATTGCATTCAAACACTGCCGTAGAATATTAGAGGTTAGTCTATCCTAGTAGGGGTGAGATGGTTTCCTAACATTTGTAGTGGTTTATTATTTGTAAGAGCAACTACTATTGTTCACGTAAGTTCGAGGCTAAGGGATGATATACTTTTCCTGGGAAAGATTCGTCAATGCCGTGAGAGACAGTATACGTCATTCCTAAAATATTTAGGATTGTATGATTGTGGTGGGTGAACGAGGTAAAATCGTGATGTATATTCATGAGAAACAACCAACATACATGAGAATATGAGATGACATTATGAAATTATTATTTAATTTCTATCACTCCGACATACTTATTCATTTCATTTAAATTATTGCTATTGAGTTAACTTGAGATCAAATAAATTGTCACTATTTTATTTTAATTTATATATGCAATTTTGAAAAGTGAGACCAAATTATTTTATATTTTTTTTCTAAACCTTGTTCGAGTTTGGGAGGATGTTGCTATAGAGCTTACTACTAAACCCTACAAATAACATTTTTCAGATTTTGTACAAGAGGAGGAGCTCCGAGTCGATGAGCCGATACATTGGAAGTTCCACTAAATTGAAACGTGAATCCCGGGGATGGATGCTTAGAATTATACTCTCCTACGTGATAAACTAGAAAATTCCTTTTAAGACCATGTAAAGTCAAACATTTTGTTAATCCGCTGCAAAGTTCAAATTTGATTCTGTTAGATGTAATTATCATAGTTCAACATATTATTTTGGATGCAATGGTCACGATGTGACATATTCTTTGGGAATGATGTTGTAGATATTACGTATGAGAATGAAATTATCTTTATTTATATATCTTATTAGTTCTTCTCATGATGTGAATGATTTTTAAATTGTAATGCCGTCCAATGTGAATTTTGGGGTGTTACAGGCCTCCACAAGTTCAGCCTCTCTGAGCGCGACCCTCTCACAAGTCGTCGAAAGCTCAGTCTCAAGCTTAGTCGCCCTCTCACAGGTCTCCATAAACTCAGCCTCTCCGAGCGCGGCCCTCTCATGGGTCGTCACAAGCTCAGATTGAGAAGTCATGTTAGTAGCTTCAAGCTCAGCAATCCTCCCCTAAGCAGCAAGAAGCTCATTTTGCACAACTTCATGACTATGTTTCAACTGCTTATAAAAGAAAACCCTTGAAAATAAACACACAGATGCAGTTGAAGCCAGAAAAAGACAAAAGTCAAAAGAATGTCAAACGCTTAAGGAAGGATTGGAAAAAGGAAGATAACAAACCCTTACTTGAGTCAAGCCTTCTAGAAAAGTGCTGATGATTCCCTCGGTGCCTAGAGCACTAATTTCATTAACATCGTTGGGAAAAACAAACCTCCTAAGTTGATCCCTTATGACTCACGTGTTACCCAACATGGAGCTAATCTGAGTAGGTTCCCCTATAGAAGTTCCCACAGGAAGAGTCGACGAACGGGGACAAAAGGTGTGGTCGACAGAGGAATCTCTGGAGAAACATTCACAACTTAGGGAATCGCTGCTTAAGGAGGCACCGTTGGAGGGGTCGCTTGGAAAGAGCTTGCCAAAACATCGCTCATCCTTGTCACCTTAGCAGGAGGAGTGCCCCTACTAGAATAATAGAACACAACCACCATTTTATCTACTGCAAAGGAGATAAAATGTTATCAAGATGAAAAACCAAGTAAAGGAGGAGAGTACATGAAAATCAGCATACCCTTTCTCTTCAAAGAGGAATTGCCGGGTCTCGGAGAAGGTGCACCAACCCTAACACCAGTATGGGAACCTCTCACTCCATCGTCTTTGAGCATAAGAGCTCTAAAGTCTTTTTCAAGATGAGCCCTCACGCCATGCAGCTTCCACTCTTGGTCCTTGGAGAGCATAAGAGAACCTGCAAGGAATGTGATGAGTACACAACCTACAAGGAATGTGGTGAGAGAAGAAAAAGTATTTAAGGTGTACAAACATTCTTTGGAGCACTCCATCCTGTTGGTGCCAAAGCCCTATCAACATCTAAAGCCCACTCATCACGACGAATATGAAACGAGACTTTCAACTGTGATAGTTGTAAGGCAGTCTAGTAATCAACTTGTCTACCCTCGTAGTATAATAGTACCAACCTCAGTTAGAAGTAGGAGTCTCACTGAGATAATAAGCTGCGTGAAACTCGCCAAGAGAGGCATCCTTATGATGCACTTTCCTCCACAATACCAAAAAACACAACAAAATTCTCCAACCATTGGGGCGCCAACCGTCCTGGTGTCAGTGAAAACTAATGCAGGATACGACAAATAGAAGAAGACATGAAAAACTTGAGCCCAACTTCAAGCATCTCATCACAAGAGGAGTCATCACAAGCAGGCTTACCCATCTCGGCTCGATGACACAGTACCATTAGAGGAATGTTATAAGCAGAAACAATCTTGTTAATACCACCATCAGTATTAAGCGTACTAAAAATGGTACTTACTTTGGATCCATCATTGTCGAGAGCTATCTTGTCTCGCTGTTTTTGTTGTGAGGGCATGGGTTGCCTAAGCCACTATCAGAGAGGCCTTGAGGAATCTGACTTTAAGGAGTTCCACCCGAAGGAGCTAGATCATCCACCACATTGCCAGAATTGTCACCACCAAAAGTGCTTGTCGCCAACTACGCCTCTCTCGTCGCCAACAACTCCTCGCCAAACGTTTGGGGTGTCTTGACTACAGTGCCAATGTCTCAGCGCCCAGTGCTTGGGCCGCCAAGGACTCGGTGCCCAGGGCCAGGGTCGTTCGGCCATCAGCGCCTAGCTTTGCCTGCTCTCTCCTGGCCTACTTGGGCAGCCAATGTAGAGCCAACACCCCAGCAGCACCCAACGCTATCGCCTTGCTTAGCGCCTTTCTCATAACAGCGACGCCCAACGCTGCCTCCTTACCTAGAACCCCTAGATCTGAGCACATAGCAGTCACTTTGTGCCAAATCTCCTCACCTCGTGCCATGGACGCCACATGGTCAGCGATCTGAACTGCTCGCCCAGCGTTGGCCCCATGGCCTACTCGCCTAACATTGGCCCTATGGCCTGCTTACTCAGCCTCAGCTACATGGCCTGCTTGCCTAGCTTCGCCCACATGGCCTACTCGCCCAAGAACCAGTACACCAGGCGGGGCCGATGGCACAACCTGGGTCGGTGGCACCTGCATTTCCTTGCTCCTCACCAATGTAGAAGCTCACCTGAGATCTCTCCCCGAAATCGATTGAACCAAGTTCCTCTCCAAGATCGACGATCATGTGTACATCTTCTCCTTCGTTGGACATGGATTTCTAAGAACTAATCTCATGAGCGAAATCTCTAGCTCTGGGTTCTCAAGTATTTCAAGAAAAGGCTCTCCTCCCCCCTCCCAAAATTATACTGAATATGTAGACTGAAGAAGAAACTCCTATTTATAGTCTATGCTTTTAAAATCCTATTAAGGGAAGGAAAAAGCTAAAAACCCAAATTTATAACCTAGGGCTCTTCAAGAATCCAAAAAAAGGAAGCAAAAGAAAAGTTTATATAGCTAATGGTGTCCCACAAGCAATAGGAGTCTACAGGTAGGGAAGGAGTCGCCAATCAAAAGGAGTCTTCAAGAAATTAGAAGGGTTGATCACTATTTTGACCGTAATTTTTGACTCATTACTCCAAACGGGGCCTATAATATATCAAATCGAAGCTCTCCGCCACCCATACAAGACACACAACCTCTGGCAATGATAGACAGTATTAAAGCCTAATAAAGGCTTATAAACATATGTTTTGGCCTCCCGAAGTATTTCTAGTGATGCGTTCAGTTAAAAATTCAAACTCAGTCGAATGTCCTCCTCTCCAAGTTCCATCGGACGCAGGGTATTGGGGGGCAAATGATGAGCCAAGCCCAAGGGCCTAACTTATGTTATAAGCCCAATTTGAATTAATAGCCCAACTTCAAGAGATCCAACAAGTCCAGCCCAAAGTGGTCCACACCCGGTCAAGCTCATCAGGTTCGAGGAGCTACATCGACAAGGGAGCATGTAGAGTCATCCAAAGCCTCATTCACGTCACCTTGGAAAGAGTTAAATCCCATGTCATCCTTTAACCGAATTCTATGGAGAGCACCGTAACTGTCTCATTGGTTGAGAAGAGGATACCAGCTCCACCAGACTAGCCACTTAATTACTAATAACTGGCCTAAATCTTTTATGAGACAACTATAAATTACAAGCACCGCCAACACTTGGGGGACATCATATTCAATTGAGTACAACTCTCTCCTATCTCTCCAAGCTTGTAACTCTCTATTCTCCCTACTCACTTGAAATAATAAAATATTCGACGACCATAGTTATTCAAAATGGATGTAATTAACGTTGATCAAACCACTATAAACCTTGTCTTGCTTTTATCTCTATCTCTCACTCATTAATTACTGTGTTTATTACTGCTCATTTGACAGATGGTGTATAAAATCAATTTGTGCAAATCCAAATTGTAAGTCCCTCCAACACTTGGGGGGCATCACATTCAATCGAGCAAAACTCTCTCTTATCTCTCTAATTTTGTAATTTTTTGCTCTCCCTACTCACTTGAAGTAATAAAATACCCGACGACCATAGTCATTCAAAGTAGACGTAGGTCACATTGACCGAACCACTACAAACCTTATCTTTCTTTTGTCTCTATCTCTCACTTATTAATTACTGCATTTATTACTACTCCTCTAACAGGTGGGGTACAAACTCAATTTATGCATCATCGACAACCACTGTCCCATAGAGAAGACCAAGAATCTGAAGATCAATAGCAGCATATGCTTGACGAAGAGTTATGAGTCTGAAAATGACCATGAGCATAGCCCAAAGCAGGGATCTTGAAGTTCTTCCAATAGGCAGGAACGGGACGGCGGGGAAAACCGCCAACATCCAGAAGAAACCAAAGTTAATTAAGCCAAGAACCACTTTCACAGTAGGAGCCATAGCCATCTTTTACCATTTAATAAAGCTTAAAACCCTTCTATAGAAGGAAATTTGTCAGACAAACATTAATAAGGCATATGAATTGCAAAAAACAACAGCATAACAAATACTATAGGATCATCGCATCCATTCCCAGTTGAAATTGAAATTATCTCCAGAATGAAACTATTTTACTTGTTTACAATTAATCATTTCAATGCGCCATAACTTGATGACGAAATGGCAAAACAGAAAATGCTATTAAAAAGGGAAAGTTTTCTAGCCAAATCTTGAACAACCCAGAGGACCCTTATTCTGTTGTGCAATCAAAGAAAAACTAAAACAGACATTAATAACCAAGAAATAATAATCTCACCTGAAGCAGAGAATACTGTGTTGTAATATTCAAAACACTTTTGACTCAAAACACATGAGTATCATACGCAGTACACAAAGTCTTTATTCAATTCCAATCGCACCCGAAAGCGAGGTATTAAAGCCAGTTAAGAAGTGATTACAACCAATTAAAACACTGAATTTGTTCAAGTGACTCACCACCGGAAGCGAAGGAGCTCCTCGATTGGCATTGCGAGTTGAGCTTGCGTTGGAGATGAATCGATTGGGAAATCGGAGAGAATTGCCGGAAATAGCTTTTTTAATAGGTTATTGGTGTAAAAACTTCCGCAGAGGAAAGGTGAGGAAATTCCGGCGGACTTAAAATCGACGACGGCCGATCCGGCGACAGAGGCCGCCATGAGTTTTCGAAGAGCGAAAATAATCGGACAAGTGTTGCTGATTTCTGCTTTGGAAGCTCTAAAAATCTGGAACGCCAGCAGAGAGAATGCAGCTTTGGGGTTTTAATATTGAGATTCACATGGTTCATTTTTTTTTTCATTTTATTTTATAATATTTTAACTGCGTCATTTTATTTTATGAAATATTGAATATATTTTTATATGATTCTTCAAATAAATAATATATAAATTGTTAATAGTTTTTAATCAAAAACTTATCACGTGATATTAATATAGTCAAAAACTATTTTGGATAGCTTTTGATTAAAATTTCGGTAACTCTTGATAAAAAAATTTGTAATATTTATAATTTTTAATTAAAATTTGAATAATTTATGATCAAAATTGTATAATTTATGTATCTATTTAACTAAATTTGAGTAAAAATTTGATATAGATTTATTCAAATTATTTGTTTGCTCAAATTTAAGTATTATGTAACAAGTTAATAATAAAAAATTGTTAGATTTTATTTGATTAATAAGTAAATGCTGAAAAACACAAGAAACGGAAAAAAAATGAAACATATTTGTTTAGCGAGAAAAAGGATAACTTACAAGAAAGTGAGATTGTAGGCCCGCTAAATTTTCTTGTATTGGACACTTTTGGTTTCTTGCAAAATTAATTGAGTGAAAATGTGGCTACTACTCAGACTTGACCCTTTTGTCCATAGCCATCTCTTATTCTTTCTCATATATGAATATCAAATTCAACAACAACACTAACTAGGGAATTAGAAAACAAAAAACCTTCAACAAAGCTAAATTTGATTAATATAATTAAGAGTAATTTAATTATAATATTTTTTTTTCTTTAAATCAATTTAATATACCTAGGGGTAACTTAAACAATTAAACAAATTTTCTTATAATTTTTTTTTCTTTTAAACAATAGAATGAAGAGATAAAAATTGTGACATGTCAACCATGCATTGCTTCTACATTTATAGTATTTTATATTTATTTACTTTGATCATAAATGTGGATAAATGCATAGTCTTTCAAGTTCAACATCTTTTTCAATATAAATAAAGATATTTTAGACAATTCTTAAATTTTTCTAGCAACTTTACTACCTTTCAGACAATAGAATAAATTTTTTAAAAAACAAATTCTTTCAAATTTTTATGCTAATCAAATACATTAAAAAAATATATTTTCTTTTCGTTTTCATTTATTTCACTGCACTTTCTATCACTTTCACTTTTCACTATTCTTTTTTTTTTAACCAAATGGACCTTAAGGCTCTAGCCTTTCTGTCAAAAATTATAATTTTTTTTTTAGTTTGATCACAAATGCAGGCTTTTGCGACGTCAGCAAACTCCCTGACATTTTGTTTAATACGAGCTAGAAACTCCTTGAATTATTGGTGAAAAGCCTCAACAATTTTTTTTTAAATGATGGACATGAAATTGAGAATCATTGCGATTCCATGGAGTTGAAGACTTCATTTCTTAACGCATGAACGCAGAGGTGTTTGAAACTCCATGCTCATGTGATCTAGAATGTCATATAGGAATTAAAAAAAACTTCAATGCTCTTTAATACTGTTTGTATTTCAACAGACCCAATAGCGATAAGAGAGTTTAAAACTCCATTAGTCCAAATGGTCACTTTTTTTTGTTTGCATCAGTAGAGTTTGGAGAAGTAAACTCCTATAACCCTTGTGCCGCACCGAATTATGGGAGTTGAAAACTTTTAAATTTGTGACTTCGGAAGTGGTTCAGGATCATCAGAACAAATTGAATTTTAAAGAGTCTTAGACTCTCGACGGTGGTTAAAAATCCTGTTTTTAATGGTCTTTAAAAGACAAAAGAAGCATTTTTTTAAAGAGTAGTCTTTTAAGTCGCTGCCATGTTTTTTCCCCTTATAGATGTTCATGATGGGGAGGAAAGGTATTAAAATCTCCTAGAAATTTTGAGTTAAGAATATTTTCAAGAGTTAGAAATTCTTTGATATGATCTTAGAAAAACTGAGTCTTGGTTAAAGAGTTTAAAATCTTAAGAGTGAGTGAAGGGGAGTTGGAAACTCCATTCAAAGGAACCAGTTTCACAAAAGAGTGAAATAATCTTTTAACTTCGAACTCAAGGAGTCGAAAACTCCTATAACTCGTGTCATGGGAAGGACTCAACGTCACTAAAATAAAAAGGATTTTAAGGGTCTAGGACTCTTCATCAGTGAACAAATGTTTTGGTAACATGACAGTAGCCGCCCTTCAGCGAATCGGAAAGTAAGAGTCAAAGACACTTGTTAATCCTTGCACTTTTCTTATTTTTTTTCATTCTTCCTGCCAATAATTTTTTGCGACATTGAGGATGTTTGAAAATCCACTGAAGTCCTCTTTTTTGGTACAGAGAACTCAATTAGAGTCAGTGACTCTATTTCTAGTCTTGAGTTTGGTGGGTATTTTGTGAGAGCGGCTGGAGTATGGCCATAAACGACCTATGACTAAGGCTAATTTCCGGGTAACATTTGCAGCACGTTTTGGCTATGGCCTTGTTTTACCCCACTGGAATGCAGAGAGGTTCTTGCGAGAAGAGTATAGAACTCTTGAGAATCTTGCATCATCCAAACTTTGGAAGTTGAAAACTCCAGTAGATTTGTAACCGGAACAACGACTCGAAATCAACGAAATTGTTTCAGATTGCTTTGGTTTTAAACCCATTTGCTGTAACCAAAATTTCAAGACATTAAATCAAAGAGAAAGGGAGAGTGAACAAAATTTTTACTTGATCCAAAAAATTTTTATGATATAAGAGCATATCCAACTATAACTCAAATTTGAGTAAAAACTTCTCCAATGGATAAACTCAAATATCTACTCAAATCTTTTTAAAAATTCTCTTTGTTAGATCATGTAGTTGCAATTGGCTAATTTCGTGGACTCAATCATTTTCATGGTCATAATGCTATCAACTTCAAGATCCTAAAGCGTCATTGAAGGGAGAAGATTAAATGTCGAATCTATATCATTCAACCTCTGTATACATCTTCACGCTTAGAACAAAGGTAATAAATTAGACACCTAAGATGAACCCTTAATTATTTTAACTTAGGTTGATTAGGATGAAAATGGAATTGGAAGTGATCCGATTATGACTTCTAGGTAATTTTAAAATAAATTTTTTTTCAATCCATCTATAATTTATGAAAACATAGTTTGAGTCACAATTAGACCCTTCTTTGAAGAACACCCTTTAGTGATCAAGAGAACAAATTTTTGCATGGTTTTAGGCATAAAAACATGTAGGGACTGCCTTATTCTCGCTTGCCTTCACTAGAGCAGTCTATTGATGACTTAGGATAAAAAGGGAAAAAGCTACAAGGGATTAGCACAGAGCTCGCTCGAGCGGTTCGCATTGTTGCTCGAGCAGTCATGGTCTTTTGCTAGTTTGAGACGCTATTTTTCACTCTAGTGCCAATCACCCTATGACCGCCCTTTCACTGATCAAGCGGTTATTCGCAAATCTAAGTTTTTTTATTTATTAAAACTACCCTTATTTCGAACCTATAAATAGGGAGTGCCTTTCCCAAACCTAGCATGTGACACCCCTAAAACCGGGGGTCATTTGTCAACCCGTTGATCATCCATTAACTCGCAGAAGTACTCTTGAATGCCACATAACCCAACACCACATCATAACATCCCTTTCACTGGGATCGTAACCAACACATAGTTTGGATAGAGTTTCCTTTGTACTGGACACTCGCAAGCACATAACTTGTATACATTTCAATCACTTGACTAGTCCAAGGTCCCATATACATCAATTTATCCTTATTATTACTCCATTTACATCCTTTGAACAAAATGATTCAAGGTTTGAAGGTTTGACAAAGTTATTTTAAATTTTTGAAAATTTTGAAGGACTTACTAGTAGCTCGTGTACATGTTACCATAGTTGAGCCCTTTGGAATTGTTCTACATATAGAAAATCAATGTGCCTACCGGTAGCTGAGCCTTCTGAAATTGTTCTACCGGTAGGTCAAGACTTGCTATCAGTAGATGAGTCCAATTTTCCCCCAATTCAATCATTTTTCAATTTCAACTCATCCATTCTTATGCAACATTCACCCAAACTCATATAATATCAAATTTTATACAAAATATAGTTCATATGATTTCATTTTACAATCTTTTATATAACGTTACATATCCAAAACTAATTACACGATTGTTTTACAAAAATGTAATCTAAAGTCACAACTCGGCCTTCTTCGTCAATGAGGGCCCAAGTGAGAGCCGTCCACTAGCTCTTGTCCCATGCCTGAAATGTTGTCCCCATAGAGGGTGAGCCACGCTCAATAGGGTATCTCTTAAAGTGACTACTTCTCAACCTTGATTCATATGAAATGCTCACATGTAATTCAATAACCAACCAAGAATTCATCCAAGAACATACAACTTCAAGAATGAATGTCATATATCATACCAAGTTATGAGGTGAAACTCACATATTCAATGCAACTAGAGCCTTCACTAGCTTTCATAACACATGCAATGTCATGCGTATGAATCCGGGCATTCTAAGCCCCTACCATTGATGTTACACATCTAGTGACCATTTATAAATACCAGATCTTTTTTGGAGTGGGTATTTACGAACTTTCACCAACAAGCACCCAACTGACATGACATCTATAGACTTCCACCAACGGCTTCGCGTACTCCGACATATTTTACGAACTCAATACCAACAGAGTGCGTATCCAAATCACCGAGTTTTGCACCTGAGGGACAATCTAGCCTTTCTTATGAACCCCAATCCTATTTTCAATGCAAACTCGTGCGACTCAGTCAAACTTTGGTCCAACTTTTTCAAGCCCACGCATCATCCACCAAGAATGGTGTTTGATCAAACCATGCACAGACACACACACACACTCTCATGTCAATTACCCATGAATTTGATGCCCCCCGTACATACGCAAATGTAATGAACAATTGCATTTTGTATCATTATGCAACTAAGTTTTCAATTGCAATTATAACATCATGTTCAATATGACATGAGCACAATATGAACAACATTCCCAATTTTCAATTATATCATAAGCACATAATTACAATTCATATTCTTACCAAGCATGTTATAACATCTTTAATGAAACAATCATGCTAAATTGACCTAGGCATTTCACCCAAAGGGCACAAAATCATGTGACACACAATAATGCCCAATTATCACATTTCTCATGAATATACCAAGCAAGCAAATTCCACAAACCTAATTCATGCAAGATTGGTTTAGCATATTTCTATTACATATTTCCCATATTCTATTTACACTAGGAGTACATCAAATAAGAGAATTCATCTCTAATCAAACTACCTATTCCATACGCAACCCTAGCGTGAAAATAAACCTTGGTAGGAGAAAAATCCTACCTCTCGAAGCATAATACGAATGGTAGAAGCTCCAAAAAAAACCCAACTTAAGCTTTAGAATTTGATTTCTAAAATTCTCATTCTTGAGATTTCATCAAAATCCACGCTTTTTGGTACGTAGACGTAGCTTTCTTCAAATAGATAAACTTTTGTTCTTGGCCTGAAGGATTCCGATGAATGAATCACCCTAGATTGCAATGTGAAAATGGAAAAACCCTTGAATTTTTCTCGCTTCTTCTTCTTCTCTATCTCTCTATCTGAAAATCTGTTGGGTAATGGGGAGAAATCTGATTTTTCTCCCCTATTTATACCCCTTGGATACTTGGCCCGCAATGTGCCACACGTCTCGTCTTTTTCTGATCCAATTTGTTTCTAAATCAATTAAATATATTTCCATTTTAAGTTTAATATATTTTATTTGAACTAAATTTCAATTATTTTTTGTGTTTCACAATCAATTCCCGGTTGTGTTTATTTTGGTCATGCGACACCTGATCACCTCGTAAAATACAAAAAATTCGACTGTCTTGAAATTCTACAAAAAATTGAATGGGGTAACTAAATTTTGTAAGATGAATCCAACGGTGAGGTTTGTTTCATCATCTGAGTTCTAGAAAAATTTGAGTTTTCAACTCGTACCGTAGCAGCTAATTACCACTTTGCTGTTTTTTACAAAAATTCAAATTTTTTTGAGTTTTACATAACGTAAGCCTCTAGTGAGATTTTAAAGAGAGAAAACTATCTTTACACCTTGAGAGCTTCCACCATAACCTAGATTCCAAAAATTCAATGGCTACTACTAGTGATTCTATTCAAACTCACAAATTGGTGTTGAAGAACTTGTTAGTTGAATAAACCTATTAATGTGTGCATATCGACGATTATTGGCGTGCTCATAATAGCTTGAGTCCTAGACAAACTGTGTAATAGGGAGGTTCAACTGAAGTTACACAGACATCAGAGAGGGTATAAGGAAAGAAATATCTAGCCATGGTATTGGTTGAGATATAAGACTCGAATATTGTAAGTTGACTTAGAGAGAGTTTTCCATGTCAACAACTTGTTTGTGTCTTTTATTGATTATTGTACACACTTGCAATATGGTAAGTTGACGTTTTGATTGTTTAACATCTTATCCTCCATGTTGTGCATTTGAGAGATTGATTTGAGTGAATTAATTACAAATTAATTAAAGTCTGTCATCATGGTTCAAAAGGTTTGTGGTGTTTAAAAGGAGTTTTCATCATTAATTTTCACATTCGATTGAGAAGAGGAAACTGAGGTAGACATAGGTTTTAATTGATAATTAATTTGGGCTAAAATAAAAAAATCTATTCATCCCACTGTAAACCCCCACACTCTTATCTTTATATAGCACGTAATTATGTTTTTGAAATACTAATTTAAGTAATGGAGTATGCATGAACTAAGTAGATTGTAAGAATAGAGATAAAAATGTTAATAGTGTAGAATTGGGTAAATATTTAGTTTAAACTTAGTTTTGACTTGTAAATATATGAAACCGTTTGAAATATAACTTATACCAACTATGTTTGATGTACAAATGTATGTTTTATAAGTTTGGGTTGGTTTTTGAAGGGTTTGGAATAGATTGAAAATGAAAAATAAAAGAAAAAAGCAAAATTGAAGAGACCGTACCGATACTGCGTACCAATACTCCCGGAAGTTATCGTACCGATATAGCATACTGGTATGCTATTATCCAGAGAGTTTATGTACCGGTACGCTCTGTAAGTTCCAAAAATTTTAAGTCGCTATCTAGAGTCCATTTTTCACCTTATAAATATATAATGATGCCTCCATTAGCCCCATTTTAGCATTTTTAACCCTAGGAAACCATAGAGAGGAAGAAAGAGAGGGAAAAACACAAGATCAAAGGGGATTTGCACATTGGATAGGATCAAAGCCTTAGTTTGCTTTCAAGAACACCATGGTAGGGGATTTTCTTCCATTCTTGTCCATTGATGCTAGAGCTAATATATATGTATTCTGTGACTCTAAATCTTATATATTTGCTATGAAATCATCTTTTTTGGTCTTCTTGCAATTATTACCATGTTTTACACAAGTTAGGGTTGAATACCCATGAAATCTCATTTTCTTGATATAAAACCCTATTTTTTGAAAGAGATGGACTTTCTTCTTGATTCTTCCTTTGTTCTTGACTTAGAAAACTTTAGTGCTTTGAGTTGAGTACTAAAATGATATTGATAATAATCTCTTGCATTTTCTTCACGTGCTCTATTGAAATACTACATGTGAAATTTGAGATTTATAGAATTGTGTGTTATTTGAGGAAATTGTTGGTATTGTATCTCTTGTGTGTTGTTGGATAAACATGGGCTACTATTGACTGGGTATCTTGGAGTGTGTAGATGCCTTTTTACTCCGCGTGGGTTAGAACTTTTCCTACCACTCGTAATAGGGTTAGCGCCTTGCGAGGACTAAACCATTATCGCTTACGGGTTACCGTTGAAAAAGGGGTTAGTATACTACTTTTTGGTTGGATACGTCACTTCCATGGTGTTGGCATGCGCCCTTTCTAAAGGTTGGACATCCTTGTGAGGATTTGTGTGGGTTATGCATGAGCCATGATATTTTCGATGGTATCCATGCGAGGTCTTACTTCATACCGGAGATATGAATACAGTGGTGGGTTATTGTTCATTGTACTAGAAATAGTTTCTACAAGAATTTTGGGAAGTATGGGATTCTGCAAGAACTTGAGAGAAATGGTTTATGGTGGAATGGATTATTAGTTGTATATTGGTTTCACTTATGCATTAAATTATTATTATTGCTTAAACTTGAGATCTGTTTAAATGTCCCGATTTTCTTTCAAAATTCATATATACTATTTGTGAAAGATAACCGACCATTTTTATATGCTTTTCTAAACCTTGTTTGAGTTTGGGAGGAATGTTGCTACAAAGCTTAGTGCTCACCCCCTACAAAATACATTTTTCAGATTATGTACTGAAGGAGGATTTGAGAATTGAGGAACTGGCACACTGGGAGATTCCCGTAGACGGGCTTGTTGATTCCAAGGTGGATGCTTAGAACAACATTACTTTTTATTCTAGACTAGAAAATTTACTTTGAAAATATTGTGAAGTCTAGACTCTTTTGTAATTCTGTTGCGAGTTTATGTTTAATTCTTTTGGGATGTAATTATCTTACTTTGGGATCATATTCTTTTAGGGATATATTCGTTATGTTTTGGCGTATTCTTTTGGGAACGAGATTGTAAAGATTACCTTTGATGTATGAAATTTTTTTATGGATGAATTATTTAGTTGCTCTCATGATGTGAATGATTTTTAGTTTGTAATGTCGTCCAAGGTGGGTTTTGGGGCGTTACAAAGTAGTGGTATCAGAGCTTAGACTTTAGGTCTTATATGAGAGCTGTAGGTTACGGGTTACCATTAAAGTGTTAGGACTAGGTGGAATAGAATCGTTGATATAAATTCTACACACGTCTAATGCTTTAGATTAAAGGTGTAGTTAGGATGTCTTGTACATCAATGAAACTAAATTTTGAATTGATGTGCAGGATGGACGATAGGCGTGGATGTGGACGAGGTCGTGGTGGCCAATCAAACCCACCACCACCACCATCTCCTGATGCCATGAACGACATCTACTAATGTTTAAGAGAGCTTACCACAATGGTGCAAAACCAAAACAGGAATAACAACCACAACGGTGGGGTTCATCCACTAGCCCAAGTACCGGGCAATGGGGATGAAAATCGAAGGATGGTGGTTCTTCGAGAATTCTTGCGGCAACACCCACCTTCTTTCGGCTAGGTGGATTTGTTGGGTGAAGAAAATATGTGATGGCATGGGAGTTTTCGAGGTCTTGCGGGTTGATTTGGCTACATACCTGCTAGAGGGGGAGGCAGACCATTGGTGGGATTTAGTGAAGAGGAGAAGAAACGCCGGTGCGCTCACTTGGGAGGACTTCGACCAAATCTTCCAAGACAAGTACTTTCCTGAATCGATCATGGATAGGATAAGTGTATACTTTCTCGCTCTACGACAAGGGAGTATGATTGTAACTGAGTACAAGCAGAGGTTTGACGAGCTATCCCGCTATGCCACCGAGTTCATATCCATAGAGGCTAGGAAGGCCAAACGGTTTGAGTAGGGCCTAAGGCCTGCTATTAGGGAGAAGCTTGTGGCTCTCAAGATCAGGGATTATGAGGATCTTGTTGATCGAGCTGCACTTGTGGGGAGAGATATTGAGGACACCCAGTGGCGACAAAATTTCACAAGAGGAGGTCCAATTAGGACGGGCACTAGCGCTAATGGAGTGCAACAAACAGAATGATACCGATGTCCAGACCAGGCAGGCGGACAGGGACTTTTGATAGCCTGGGGAAATGGAGTTGCACAAACTAGAACAAGCACTAACTTGCGTCACTACTTTGCATGTAAAAATTTTGGGCACTTCAAAAATCAATGCCCATCATTTCTACCAAGGACCACTCAAGCAACCGGGCAGGCGAATGCAAACAAGCCACCACTACCGAAGCCATTACATCAGAGGCTATTAGGAGCTACAGCCCCCGGCGACGCTCATCTAGGAAGGGTGTTTGCTTTGACTCAATCAGAGGAAGATGTCTCCAATGCCCTGGTGGAAGGTATTGTCCTTCTCTATAATTCTGGTGCAACTCACTCATTTATACGCACTGTATATGCTTTTAAATTGAGGTAAAAATTCGAGAAGCTAGAACATGCCCTGAGTATTAACATGCCTACGGGAGAATAGTTGGATACCAGCAGGATGTGTAGAGGTTGTGTGCCTCGAATTGAGGAGCATGAATTGATTGTAGATTTGGTTGTGTTAGATAAGAAGGGGTACGCCATTATATTTGGGATGAATTTGTTGTCCACTTTTCGTGCGGTGATGGATTGTTTTCACAAGCGAATTTTATTCCAATTACCGAGAGCAGTGGTTTTTACTTTCAAGAATGATCACAATTCTTCTCATCCATTTTCCATGATGGAAAATAGATTCTTGAAAGCTAAGACAGGGAGCAATTTGAGTTTCTTGGCCAGTTTAATGAGAGATGATCAGGATAAATCCCAACCGGACGTAATATTGGTGGTGTCGGACTTTTCTGGATGTTTTTCCTGACAAATTACCTGGTTTACCCCCATAACGAGAGATTGAGTTCAAGGTTGATCTCTATCCAGGAACTAAACCCATATCCATTACTCCTTATCGGATGGCACCTTTGGGGTTGAAGGAGCTAAGGAAGCAATTAGACTATTTGTTGGCAATTGGGTTTATTCGTTTGAGTACTTCACCATGGGGAGCCCCGGTCCTCTTTGTGAAGAAGCACGACGAGACATTTCGGTTATGTACGGATTACCAAAGGTTAAATTGAGTAATAGTGAAGAACAAATATCCATTGCCGAGGATTAATGATTTGTTCGACCAGTTGAGGGGTTTTAAGTATTAATCCAAGATTGATCTTCGCACAGGGTATCATTAATTGCGGATCAATGAGAAAGATATTCCTAAGACTGCTTTTCGTACCCGATATGGTCATTTCGAGTATACAGTGATGCCGTTCGAATTGACTAATGCTCCAGCAGCCTTCATGGATTTAATGCACTTGGTATTTCGGCCGTATCTAGATCAGTTTGTCATTGTGTTTATTGATGATATACTAATCTATTCCCGGACTCGAACATTTACGCCATCTCTCTCTTGTGCTACAGACATTAAGAGAACATAAGTTATATGTGAAGATGAGTAAATGTGAGTTTTGGATGAAGGAAGTGAAATTCCTTGGCCATGTCGTGTCGGAACAAGGGGTAGCTGTTGACCCCGCGCAAAGATTGAAGCCGTGATGAAATGGGAACCACCTAAGAATGTGACCGAAGTACGTAGCTTCTTGAGTTTAGCAGGCTACTACTAGAGGTTTATGGAAGGGGTTCTCCAAGCTAGCGACGCCGATGACTCGCCTTACAAAGAAGTGAGAAAAGTTCTTGTGGACTCAAGTGTGTGAACTAGCCTTACGCAACTTGAAGGAGAAGTTGACAACTGCTCCTATCCTCATTATTCCGAGTAGTAGGGAAAGATACGACGTGTACACCGATGCTTCGCTATGAGTCTTGGGGTGAACTTAATATTCTTGCAAGTAAATGGAAGATGAGGGATGCCCTTGAAAAACTATGATCTATGGGTTAGAGAAGGTAGATCTCGGCCATGCCTATTCAACCTTGTGGCCTCACCTACCCTTCAACGTAGGGTTGTGGAATTGCAATGCTTAGATCTTGACTTAGCGTTGATTCGAGCTAAATTAGAGAATGGAGAAACAATGAAGGGTTGGTCTTTGAGAAATGGAGAACTAAGATATGGGAGAAGCTATGTGTTCTCGATGATTTGTCCCTAAAGGAGGAGATACTTGGAGATTGTCATCGCTCTAAGTTTGCTATCCACCCCGGTAGCACAAAAATGTATAGGGACATGAAGCGCCAATATTGGTGGAAGGGAATAAAGAAGGATGTGGCAAAGTTCATAGCATGATGTGCGGTGTGCCAGCAGGTGAAGATCGAACATCAAAAGTTAGGAGGATTACTACAGTCTTTGCCAATCCTAGAGTGGAAGTGGGATCACATCACCATGGATTCCGTGTCGGGTTTACCATGGACGTCGCGCGGGCCATAAAGCAGTATAGAATCACCAAGTTTGCACATTTCTTGAATATGAAAACCACAGACACTCTAGAGACCTTGAACAAGCTGTATATCCGCGAGATCGTGAGATTGCATGGAGTTTCACCCTCTATTGTATCGGAGCGTGATTCCCATTTTGTGGCACAATTTTGGCAAAGTCTACAACGAGCTATGGGGACAGAATTGTATTTTAGCACTGCTTTTCATCCCCAAATGGATGGCCAATCTGAGAGGGTGATATAGATTTTGGAGGATATGCTCTGTGCTTGCGTATTGGACTTCAAGGGAAGTTGGAGTGACCATTTACCATTGGTGAAATTTGAATACAACAACAGCTATCAGGCAAGTATTGGAATGGCTCCGTATAAAGCATTGTACAGAAGGCCATGTCAATCACCAACGTGTTGGTTTGAAGTAGGTGAGAGTAGCTTATTTGCGCAAAAAATTGTTCGGGAAACTACAGAGAAGATTTAACTCATCCGGGAGAGACTACGCATGACACAAAATAGATAGAAAAGCTATGCGGACAGAAGATGAAGACCATTGGAGTCCAAGAAGGGGACTATGTTTTTCTCAAAGTGTGTCTAAGAAGGGAGTTTTGAGATTTGGCAAGAAGGGAAAATTGGCTCCAAGGTACATCGGACCATTTGAAGTGATCAAAGTAGTGGGCAAAGCAGCGTATCAACTTCAGTTACTGGTTCAGTTGTCAGAGGTGCACGACGTGTTTCATGTGTCGATGTTGAGGAATTACCAGTCGGAGACCACACATGTGATAGATTTGGAAGATATCGAAGTTCAAGATGGAGCAATGTATGAAGAACAACCGGTGAAGATTCTTGATACCAAAGAGAAGGTGCTCCGCAACAAATTCATCCGACTGGTGAAGGTTTTATGGCAACATCACGGAATGGAGCAAGCTACTTGGGAACCCGAGCTAGAGATGCGAGAGAAGTATCCTTATTTATTCGCTACCTGAGGTAAGTTTCGAGGACCAAATTTCTTTAACGGGGTGGATTGTAAACCCCCACATTCTTATCTTTATATAACACGTAATTATGTTTTGAAATACTAATTTAAGTAATGGAGTATGCATGAACCAAGTAGATTGTAAGAGTGGAGATAAAAATGTTAATAGTGTTGAATCGGGTAAATATTTAGTTTAAACTTAGTTTTGACTTGTAAATATATGAAACCATTTGCAATAGAACTTATATCAACTATGTTTGATGTACAAATATATGTTGTATAAGTTTGGGTTGGTTTTGGAAGGGTTTGAAATCGATTGGAAAATGAAAAACAAAGGAAATAGGCAAAACTAAACAGACCGTACCGATACTCTCGGAAGTTACCGTACCGGTATAGCGTACTGGTACGCTACTGTCCAGAGAGTTTATCGTATCGGTATGCTCTGTAAGTTTTAGAAATTTTAAGTCGCGATATGGGGTTCACTTTTCACCCTATAAATACATAATGACGTCTCCATTTGTGACACCCCAAAATCCGGGGGTCCGTTGATTATCCTTCAACCCGCGGAATACCTGTGGATACCGAGTAATTCGATATTACGCCATTGTGCCCCCTTTACCAGGAACCATTATTTTGATGAAATTCGGACAGAGTCTACTTTGTACAGGAATCTCTACCCAAAACTCAACTGTGCAATCATACAATAACCAGATCCATCCGAGGTCCAATATTCAACAATGACCACACCGGGTTCAATTATAAGTAAACATTGGCCACACCGGGTCCAAGTATCCATATTTATATCAACACATGCAAGGTTGATTTAAAAATAGTCTATATCAGTTCTATTACAATTATGCA
>CAUOFW020001221.1:0-119010 GCA_963454935.2 Ilex paraguariensis
GTTACATTTGACACCAGTTTCCTTAAAAACTTTGCAGACTTGGTAATTGGCGAATTAATTGCCATTAAGTTATATAAAACATTCTCAACTTCAGTGATCGATGGCCGCTCCTTGAACCTTGAAGCCACTTTCAACTCTCCTCCTTCTTCAACCAACACACTCCACCCCTCACCACTCAAACCCCATCTCTAACACATTTGAAGATCATACCTTTTCTCTTACTCAAAACCCCTCTAACCTCCAACCCCACAAATGAATACACCACCTCAAATGAGCCCACAAAGCCTCTCAACTCACCAAAACTGCTCTCCTCCTCAAATCCCCATTGGGGGTTGAAAATTACCACTGGCTTTGGATATAAACTGTCAGTAACGGTTTTCATAACTGCCAACTGAGAAGCTTCAGGCGCCAAAAACACTACCACATCAGCAGAATTCAAAAATCTGGTGTCCTCATTGGTAACTGACGAAAAATCATTATGTTCAACCGTGTTTGAAGAGAGAGAGTCAAATGCCATAATGGCAGCTTCTGTTAAGTTGGGGTTGGGCCAGAGGACTAAAATCTTGACTGGTAAGCCTTTTCTTTTGATGGGTATGTCTCCAAAGACGTCGAGAGCGAGCTGAGAGAGTGAACCCGGTGAGTCATCGATGACTGGGATTTCGACCCGGAACCTGGGCTGCTTCAGTTTCTTGAGTTTTCCGGCGAGTTTGGGGTTGTTGAGTGGCTTCTCTAAGGTGGTTGAGAGGGAGGTCTTGGCTTGAAGGATGGCTTCTTCTTTGGAGGTGGGTGGGGTAGGAGAAGAGAGAGAACATTTGAGGGAAAAACGAAGACTTTTGCTTTGTGCAGAGGGTTTGGATGGAAGATAAAGAGATGAGACTGGCGATTCTTCTGTTTTGTAGGGAATGGAAAAGATGGGTTGGGAGTTTCAGTTGGCGGGAATAGGGATGGAGGTTTTGACGTTTGAAGGGTATGTAAATGGAGTTTGATGGAAATGAAAGCCATTTTTGAGCAGAAGAGGTAGTAGTAGTTGAAGTGAGAGGAACAGGGAAGGTGGAAGTGGATGAGGGGAGATTAGCAGCCTCACATCCCCAGCAATACCATATACTATAAAGCGGGTAAAATGTAGGCCCGTGAATAGTTTGTATTTTAATCCGAATCTAAATTGGTTAACCAATATGAATTTTCATGAAATTTTGACCAATTATCCGATTTAAATATGAATTTCTCAATATATTTTAGTACAATTATAATATGATCTAAATTATATATAAACCAAATTCATATTTAATTTGTATAAATTCAACTCAAAACAGGAGCTAGTCGAATTATTATCATCTGGTATGAACAATATGTTCGGGGTTGGGGTTTTTTTGTGTGTGTGTTGGGAATGCCGAAAAATTCCCATCAAACAGTCATAAAAACAAGAGCTGCCTGGTTTACTTATTGACATTTACAAGTGAACACCAGCATCAACTCATTTAAAGCTTTGAGATAGCAAATGTCTTTCCAAATCCAGTTAAATGATCAAAAACTAACAAAGTCACACAGTGAAAAACTAAATGAACAATAGGACCACACCCATTGTAAGCTTGGGCTGCCTCGTTAGGCGACTGGTGGGCGAAGCACATGATCCTGTGAAGTATCAACAGCAGCAGGTGGCATGAACTGCCACATGGCCACTCCTGGGTAGCTAATAATAGGCACCAATTTGTTGCCTGCAGCTTGGCCCTGAGCAGCAAATGCAGCAGGGATGGCAGGAGGGGGAAGGAAGCTAGGTTGGGCATTCATGGCTTTTAGTTGTTGCTCTAGCTTCTCTTTCTCGGCCTTCAGCCTCTGTTTTTCGTCCCGGAGCTCATTCTTCTCGGCCTACATAAGTACAAGGTGTATAGATCACAAAAGTAGGCAATGCTCTATCCTTTTAAATATGTATCAGAAAAATCTACACATGCTTACCTTCAGTTCTTTAATCTTCTCCTGGAGATTCGAATTTGAGTCCTTCAGCTTCTGGGTTTCACCCCTCAACTGAGTCACCATATGAGCAGCATCAACCAAAATAGCAGCTTTGTCTGTTTTGGGAGGCCTACCAGGCTCAAGGAGAAAAGCCAATTCCACAAACCTAGAAAGCATGACAAATTGGCTGAGAGAGAGATAGAGAGGGGGAGAGAGGGGGAGAAGAGAACAAGAGCACACTTGTCATTTAGCTTATCTCTCCGCATCTTCTCCCTGCAAGCTTTGGAACTTGATCCGCTGCATAATTCAGATCTTTGTCTGCAATAAGAATCCAAACAGGCAAGTGGAAAGAGGGTAAGTAGGGTTTGAGATTCCTTTCACTACTGGCATTTCTGATATGAATTGCATCCAATGATAGCTTCACTACTTCATATAGTCTAAAACAAAACAGTTCCAATGTGTTCTTGATCCAAGTGTAAAGTTGGAAAATCTGCAAAATAATCCAGCTAGATCTTGGATATCATCAAAAAAAAAAAAAAGATGCCTTGAAGTTAATATAACTTTAAAAGGTAATGTAAGTGCAACTTGCAACTTGCAACTTGAGTCAGGCATTACTGAGGATTGAGGAAACTATAGCTGCTGTGATTATTCGTTTTTAATAACTGTAGGACTCTTTTTCCTGGTATACCATCTTATTATAAGTGCTGCAGTGAAATTCACCCTTAAACACAAGCCTCTAATACCATAAAAAAGTGTACATGCCACTCGGTCATTCCTGGTGGCCCACTGTCTCTGTCCCTTGAGATGTCAAGCAACCAGGGCTAGCAAGTATACATGCAAATTGATGATACTCTTACATCCACGTCGCTTGTAATTAAGTCCTCACATCACCAACATATTTACCTGAGGTTTCACCCATGTACTAAACCACTTTGAGTGCACACAAAAATCAAACGACAGGTAGAAATGAATTGTTTACCGCTTTTTTGAGCCAGTTTCCTTCAGACCATCTGAATCCCCAAGTGAGCCATCAATATCCACACTACAAACATGTTAGATTACAAAGAGAAGAGGTAAGAACAAAAAAAAAGAATAACAATTTGCTTAAGACAGAAAAGAAAGGCATGAAGTAGAACTCTAATTATGCTTGAAAAGCCCAGCATGTGTTTCCACTTTTCCTGCGTGATAAGATGTATCCTCTTAAAACCAATCTCAAGCAATAAAATATGTGGAAGAAAACTAAATAATTATTCATATCTTCTGCTTTGCAGCATAATAACTAAAAGACAACTTTTGCCGATTTTGGAACCCCCAATAATCCAATAAACTTCAACAGTTCACCGAAATTTTTCCACCATGCAGTTAACATTATGCAATCGTTTCTAACAACATTTCCAATAGCAATAAGGGAGTCGTTTCACTAACACCGTGAAATAAGGACCTTTCAGGTTGAAGTTTTCACCTGATGCCTAAGCTGAGAACTCCAGCGCACAATCTATATGCCTATTCATTTGATGAGTTCAATTACTTGCATCTTCCAACTATTTCCTTTTTTCTTCAACCTCAGCTTTTCATGATCAACAAATAGCATTCTGTGCAAATATTGCCGTGCTGCCTAGTCCCAAATTAATTGAGATAGAGTACTAAATAAAATTCCTTGTCCTATTTCTAAAAATGTATGCTCCCTACACAAATCTAAGATTCTGTGATTCTACTTTCATTCTTTTTCAAAAATTAACCAGAAACCTTGAAGTATCTTAAGTTATTCTATGGTATTATTTACTATATACTCCACTACTCAATCCCTGCATCAAAAGCCTTGGAAGGCAAAGGAAAACTCCAGACCCAGGGTGAGTTTTATGTAAATACATGCACGTTCCATAAATCCATATAAAAAGTTAAGAACTCAGATTCTTTTCTTTCGTATCGGCCTTTCAAAACCAATATAGAGCATCAATTTCCTACAGAAACAAGCTCAGAAAACCAGTGGTAACCATGGTGGTAAGTTAGAACTCATTAAAGGAATACACAAAAAGAAGTAAGCCACCAAGGCATGTTCGAATATTTCACACGAAATCCCTTCTTATTGAAATGAATTTCTTTCCTGGAGGACATTAGTATGGTTACTGTCATAATAAACACTAACAAGCCCATAAATTTCAAAAGGTACCATTTTTCCGGAAATTATGAAAACTACAATAAAAGAACTAGGCTTTGCCAGAATGATGGACCATATTTTGTATCAATGGAGAGGGCCCCACACCACATGGGTGTATCATAATGAGACCCATGGTTTATCTTCCCAAGACAAAGCTGCCAGCCTTCTTTATTTACCAATTGAAATCCAGCACAATTTCAAGACCTGCAAAGATACAAATCTCAAGAAGGTGTCAACTCAAGGAGACGGTAAGTAGCTCTCCACCACCTCTATAAAGACGGGTGAAGACCCAAAGGTAGGGAGGCCTCAAGTATGAGCACCTCGGCTCCATACTCAACACACACACTTATATTATTTTCCTGATTTTACACATTAGCCTATTGATGTATTAATTGCAGTACTGACTTAGGCATCAAAGGAGCTTCCCCTGGCTCAACGTCGGGGTCACTCTAACCCCTCTTTCATTTTGCACCTCATGGATTGGATGATACTCAAAGATTAGGGGAACAACTTCAGCATTCTAGTGATTGTGCGAATTTCTGCCTGCACAATTTAGCACCGTCTATGGGAAACAAGTAAGTGTGCCCTCAAAATCTTCGCATCATTCAGTTCGCGAGACCTGCTCGACCCTTGAAGCAGCTAAAGTGCCTTGTTCTATTGGATCTTGCCGAACTCTTCGATCGTTCATATAGACAGGATGCAGCACTCGATCGGTCTGCCTTTCAAACTCAAAAGTGAAAACACTACAATACTTTTGCAAGGTCCCACTATATGTCTTCAGTGAACCTACTGACCAAAAATCTTCTTTCATAGAGTCTTGTGAGTTTTATGTTAATGGTCCTTTGTTTGACATTTCCCTACACGCCATTTTTTTAGTACCAGTATTTGGGCTTTTGTGAGTAATGTTCTTCTACCAAAGTTCTGTCATCTCTACCAGTAAAATAATGCACAGTCTCAGCATAGACCACCTGAGGCATTTTCGGCCTCTCTTGCTAATTATTCTGCTAGAAACCCCTCGGTCTCTACTTCACCTAATCTACATTTTGTTGACATGCCTTTGTTGATATCTACTGGTCATTACTAGTTCAGCTCATGTGGGATCTAGCTTCTTTTATGACTAAAGATTATCACAATGCACCTGAGTAGTGAAGCCTTCCATTGTGCACTTATGGATTCCACATCCAAAGTTCACTCGGGCCCCTAATTCCCCTAGATTCAAGAAGGAAGTTTGCACCATAGCGGGCCTTCAATCGTGTCACCAAGCCAACGAGAATGACCACTTACTTCCCCGAAATCAATGTATCAAAAGGTCCTAAGATCTAGAAAATGTTCGACTATGGCAAAGCACTTCGTATTTAGACACTCGCTTGGCTTGGTCCCTATATTTGTTCAACTCATGGAGCTCCGACATGTCATTGTTATTATTCCGATGGAATTTGGGACACCTCCTTATTTCAAATCTCTGTGCACTGAACTTGGCGAATGCAAAGATAAGTGCTCTCCTCACTTATTTCGCCCAAGATCAATAATACTTTGCCCGTCACCATGTGATGCATATGAGAACCCTCTATTACTTGTCCATAAGGGTATGCCTATATATGTCGTAGTGAGTTCGAGTAATGTGCGCCTTCACGTAATTGTTGTAGCTGCCCCGTGATTGAACTCCTAAACACTACCACAAAGCATATGGGCCATCTACTCAAAGTTTTTTTTTATCATTTCCTTTGATTTTTGAAATGAGCCGAGTGGTGTCTCTCTCCCCCACGGCTACCAGCACGAGTCAAATGCAAACCCACAAAAAATAATCTTGCTCGGTCCCACTTTAGATGCCGATTCAAGCTCAAGATTCTCTAAGTAAAACTACATAAGCTTAAGTTAAAAATAAGTCTATGCTCACTTCTCTTTGAGTGAACCACTTCAGTTGGTCAAGTAAAGCTTTACCACTAGCAAAGGCTAGTATGACTGCCACATTTTGCTCTAGTATCAGTTGATAGGAGCTACACTTGTTCACCTAACAAACTTATGCATGCAAGCACGAGCACACGGGGTAAAATCATGACATTTTATCAGTAACAAAAAATGAAGTTTTCTTAGCACAATTGTCTCTGCTTTTCTAGTATTGCAGGCAACCTCTTTGAGTATTGAACTCGGACTGGTCTACATTTCCCCACTATCAATATGATCTAAGGGTGGCTGGCTAACACAACTTACGAGATGGTGATACATCTCACCGTCATGTAAAATTCAGGGGCCCTCTACACCATCAAGGAAGACCGATTGCTCCCAAAAGTCGTTCAGAACAATCTCGACGAAAGACCCAACAACCTTGGTGCGCCTGGGCAGTATTAAGGGCTCCTGACACACTTATTAGGACTCAACAATGGCATGAACAAGGCCAATGTCAAAATCTGCCTTCGGGCTCTCATCAAATTGTCTTTCTATCATTCGGAGAATGGTCCGTGTATCATCTCGGGGGCAAACTAGCCACCCCACAGCAAAATTACACTCGGTCTTTACTTGACCCAAAGTGACGAGAACAATGGCCTAGGTCCTCGGTATCAATGTATCGAAAGGTCACGGGGATCGGCATATCAGTATTATTTTGATGTTAATGAAGCTCGGGACTCTTTGGTACTATCATGAAGTGTGTCAATCAGCATCACAGCCACAAAAAAAAAAAAAATATATATATATATATACACACAAACCTTGTGGACTGTCGGTGCACCCCTCCATAGATCATTGGGGCTCGGCATTGCCACTTTGAGTCATCAAGATGCAGACCTACCTCTGCTCACAACAGCTGCAAGCAGTCTCTCGGTCACAATAGAGTTCAAAATATGTAAACTCGGCATACGCAGGCAGCCCATGTTCGGCATAAGCCCAAGCATATTCTGAACAAGACTACCATCATGAATGAAGCTTTACAGTGTTCAGCTCTCCATCGCTGACAAACTATGAAACTCGAGCTTTCCGAATTATGCTGGGAGGGCACTGAACAAAGAGATTATGGCACTATCTGTCGAAGGAACATGCTCGGCACTTAAAATAATCTGTCCATCTTCAATTGAAGCTCTGTCTCGCCTATGGGCTGGAGACCTTGCTCGGCCTATCATCCACAGGTGATAGGTGTCGGAGCTCGGTCTCACTTCTCGGATACTGTTGTAAACCACTCAAACGTTGTAGATTACTCACCCACTGTGATCAACACACCGCGGATTTATACTCTTCAGTTAATATGAATGGACGGTGTACCAATCCAAAGCTAACTGGAAGCTAGCACAGCCCGAGTCTAAAGTTGTCAGAGGGCTCACTTTGTAGCAACTAACTTCTCGGCATCATCAAGGCATCTTGGCCACAAAAGTCCCCTTATTTTGGCAAGGCATCAGGGGACTGCTCATACCAGGGGATATGTCCCAAAGCCACGTGTTCTTGGAGCAAGGCCTCTCAGGTAGTCGACCTCAACTATAGTTCTAAACATTATCTAAACCCAAAATATTTTGGGTGGTCAGCCCATCAAGTGGTATTCAGCACTGCCTCCGGACAAGAGACCTTGCTCGGTCTCCTCTCTTGAATGTCTCTCTGCAACTAGCGACACTATTTCGACCTTGCTATCAGTTGAACAAAACTCTCTTCAAGTGGTGCTCAGCTTCACATCAAGCAACAGGTTATGGTTTGTCCTCGGTCTCAAGGATTCTCTTGGACTATTTAAGTCAAGCAAGTGATAGATGGTGCAATGTGAATGATTTGTCCTACCGAGGTACTCAGTCTCATCCATCGGCACTGATGGTCGGTCGGTCCTCACCCAGATTAGTCCAAGAAATCATTTTGTGATCCCTTCTTTCGGATTATCATTCTTTTCATCAAAGACTGATAGGAATAACAGCCACCCCAAGTAGATTTTCGTTTGGGTATGTGTTCGAACACCACAGCTCGCCCATGATGGTACCCTCCTTGGCCCTAGTGTAATCTTGCAGGCCTAATGCATTTGGGAGTTCTCAGTCGGTGCTATTAATGAAACTCATGGAAATTATTCAGCATCTTCGAATAAGCACATAGCAATAAGTCCTCGCAACCATCTTGCTTGTCTCTCTCTTTTCTTGATGCGCCCAACCAAATTTTGTCAAACTTGGGCGAAGCCCATTTCCTCTTCACAATCGATGGGTGTGAAAATATCGGGCAAGCTACTATTATAGCATCGGTTCACCGCTTATGGCTCAAGGGGAAATATTTCCCAATTGATGGGTTCGAATCCAGGAAAACAAGCTTTCATGGTGGTCTTTCACCTCGGCTAGGTGATGGCAACCTATCCCGAGGGGGCAATTTCGTCAACAAAGGCCGAAGAATAATCGGTCTATCCCCAAACATATGCTCTGTATGAAGGGTTCCCCTTAGCACTCAAAGAACATGGCCATGACCTGTATAGTCAATGGTTATTATATTAAGAAGAAATTCCTCTTGTCGGCATTATCAAAAAAGTGGTTGTTACCACTGAATATCACTCCCAGAAGACGAAGCTTCTTCTATCTCCTTCTATGATATCTCTGAGCCCACATTTAAGTAAATTGAATCTACTACCTAATTACTTAGTCGGTATAACGTCAGGCACTTGGAAGACGATCGGCCTCACACAAGAGCTATCAGCCTGTCAATCCCCGGTTGGTTAATCCATCAAGTGCTAAAGATGATCAGTCTATCACCCCAGAGGACTCAATCAATAACATCCGTCAGTACCTAGAGAACTTATGACATACACAATAGAGAGACATTGCAACTGTTCGGCATCTTTGAATGAAATCAATGCTCAATCTTAGCAAAGAAACTAATCGGCATCATCTCCAATTAAATCCAGTGGGGGAGCAAGAATAAGCACACATGAATTGACAAGGCTTGGGCTAAACAAAAATTCTTTTATCACTATTTTGGTGAAATCTCAAGTAGTGGGAGGAAGGTCTTTGTGTACAAGACACTCAGTGGGCTCTGGGCTCTAAAAATGGATAAGCTTTTGCTCGGCCAAAGCACCAAAATTCCTAATGTAGGCATCAAACTTCTCGAGGACAGGTTTAAAAACTTGGACTCGGGAGTACTCCTTATTTAGGGAGATAACATGAGACTCAGGGTTAGACCTCGAACATGGGTAAATCTTTGCATGGCCAAAACACCCACAGCCCTATGTGATTAGGCACTAGCCTTTACCTGGCCAAAGCACAAAAAGTCTAATGTAGGCATAAAACCTCTCGGGGACGGGTTCAATATCTTGAACTTGGGAATACTCCTTATTTAAGGAGGTGACACGAGACTCTGGAGGTCAGATATAAATATTCTCGCAAGCAAAATCTGGGAGAACCTTGAATCGTCCAATCACGGACTTAATACGTTCAAGACTCGATTTCATAAGGTATGCTTTTATTTAAATATTACTTGAACATGACAGAAAAAGACAAGACTTATTGTCGAGTTCATCGCCAGCTCGAGATTATCGAGGCCAAGGGACATATATGTTCGGACCTTCTCTTATGACCTCAATGGTCCAAGTTCACTCAATTTTTCTCTAAGTAGACAAATTTATTTGGGCCATTCCTAAGAGTCAGTGGATGGGTCTTCCTCGGACAACTCTTGACAATCCTTTGTTGGAATTTAGTTATTGTCATTCTCAGGATTCAAATATTATTAGCTTTGGATGCGATTGAGGTTCAATTATGGGTGTCCTATTCAGGACTCGACTCTCTCCATCGACATCTTATGGTTATATATGGTGTTCTGTTATCCATCCCATTAATGAGGCATTTCAATAATGCTCGGATCTCTCTGACAACATCTAATGGTTATGCTTGGTATTCCATTATTTTGTCTTCCAATGAGGCACCTCATTATTACTCGCCGTGAGGGATTTCTTATATATTCATTGTTATTAGTTGGGCCCACCACGGTTATGCCCTTATCCTTCTGATCAGGCATGAAAGTATCAGTTACGATATCTGATAGGCGCAATATTCTGATTATAGAAATTATCACTCGTTGATTATAGAATCTTCGAGCAATCCATATATTGATCTTGGTATTCTGTTAGGAATGAAAAATGCATTAGGACTATATGCATGTTATTATCTATTTGATTCGGACTTCATGATCACTTCGATGACATATGGTGGACCTCGACATATCTATCATAAGCTATATCTTATCAAAGACAGCATGAATATTCTTCGTAACTTTCATTCCCTTCCAGTATTACGAAGGTAATAAAAACAGGGGCAGTTGATGGACCATATTTTGTATCAATGGAGAGGGCCCCGCATCACATGAGTGTATCATAATGAGACCCATGGTTTATCTTCCCATGACAAAGGTGTCAGCCTTCTTTATTTACCAATTGAAGTCCGGCATAATTTTCAAGACCTGCAAAGATACACATCTCAAGAAGGTGTCAACTCTCTCCAACACCTCTATAAAGATGGGTGAAGATCCAAAGGTAGGGAGGCCTCAAGTATAAGCACCTCGGCTCCATACTCAACACACACACTTATATTATTTTCCTAATTTTACACATTAGCCTATTGATGTATTAACCTAGGCATCGAAAAGGCCTCCCCTGGCTCAACGTTGGAGTCCCTCTAACCCCTCTTTGATTTTGCAGCTCATCAATTGGATAATACGTGCACCTTCAGCATTCTAGTGATTGTGCTAATTTCAGCCCAGATAAAGAATAAAAGAAGAAAATTTCGCAAAAACTGGGCTTTGCTAGACAAAAAGAAGAACCTCAGAGAATACTATAATTTATTCTCTTCCCGATTCTCAAATCTAGGATTTTGATTTCTGATACAAATCCCGATTTGATAACTATGCTCCCCACTAATTTCAACGAAGTCAACTACCAAAACCTACACAATTGACAAATAGAACAACAAAACAAAATTTAAACACTAGTGCACACTCCTTTGCATTTGCAAAATAACGACATTAAACATCTACAGTACCAAAATAGCATAAATAAATAAACCAAAAAACACAAGAAATATATCCCTGAATTTCTCCCCAATTAGTAATAGTTTACGAAAGTATAAAATGAATTATGTATCATAAGGGATTCAAAGAAAAACCCTAAATTCACAGAACTCGCAAACCTGATAAGGTATCAAAAATACAATCTAAAGCCCTAGGTTTTTCAGATGATCTAGGCTCAATTCAATTAAACCCCAAAAAACTGAATTGCTTTACGAAATCCCCTTACCTAACATTGGATGGCTGGTCCAAGGCCTGCATGGGCCAGCTGAACCCAGAAGCTGGAACAGAGAAATTCCCGTCAGGAACACTGATATCTTCGATCACTCCATAGTCGAAAAGCCAATTGGTGTTTTCCGGCGTAACCATTTCCGATCAATTCCCGGAAAATCAAAGACTTTTCCGGAGAAAATTTGCTGATAGGAAATTAAAATTGAGGGTTTCTCCGTTTGGTGGAGAGAGAAAATGTGGGGCTTTTCTTTATTTTGTCGGACCGCCGATAGACAGAGCGAGACAGAGATTCTATTTCGCACGCCTTCGGGGGTACCCCACAAACGCACTATGTTGCACGTTACCTCATGGCAAAAATGATAAAAATAAAAAAAATTACGCGTTACCGTCCAACCGCTAATTAAACGTATCGGATATTAACGAGTTTGTGCCGTAAAAAAAACTCATAAATGTAATTTACAATTCACTTAATTTTTATTTGATTTTAATTATAATAATTAGATTTTTAAAATTTTAACTGATTGTCAATTCAATCCTTTTAGATTTATTAAATTATTAGGGTAACTCGTGTTTAAAAATACGGTATAATTTAAATGATTTTGAGTAAAATATTAGTCATCGTTGAATGAGTTTATTTGAGACCGCGAAATAAACTTATTAAAAACTGTCATATTTTTTATTATAGATTCCGCCCGAAGAATGTCACCGAATGTTACTATCTCATAATATCTCTCAAATTCTTATTAGTAATTTTTTTTTGAGGGGGCATTTGTTTTTTTTTTTTTCTCAAAATCAAATAAAACAAAGATTTTTTAGTCCATGAATAAAAGATTTTTCACAAGACGAATATATTAATTTATCCAAGTCACATGTTAGTCAGCAGAATTTAATATGACATAATTAATTGATACAAATCAAAACGTAGATAAGTGAGTTTGTGTGAAGTCATATCTAACTCTCTAATCCGATTAATAAACGGTTCATATTAGAATAAAACATGTCAACTGTTTTCACCATTTAACTAAAATTAATATAATAATAAATTAATAATTATTTAAAAAAATTATCTAAAATAATATATGTAATTATTAATTATATATTTTTTTTAAAAAAAGTTTAATAATAAATTTTCAGACGATATTCAAGTAAACAAGTCATATGGTGTGGCAAATTAAAAGAATTTTCATGTTAACACGACCCCATCCAACACAATTCGTTTATTAAACGCGTTAAACGAATCGTGTTCGTTTTAAAGATTTCCACCATTTACTTAAACGAATCATGTACGAATTTATTGATTTTCCACAAACTTAATTAGATCTGACTCGTAATTATTTAAATCGACACAGTTGATACCTCTATGTATAACTAATATATTCAATTTGTGTATATCCACTCATTTACAAAACAATTCGCTTAAAGAAGATTTAAATTTTTTAATTTCATCTCATATTAATAAGTCCTATCATATTTTAGCACCACTTATAACCGTCATTTGGACTTTAAGTCCTAGTTTAAGTATAGGGTTTTACGTAGGGAGTAAATATCGGGTGTAATGGTGAAATAACATTATCGTTAACACGTGATATCACTAATTAATAATAAAATACTAAATAAAATTGTGTGTTTTTCTCCATTTCAATCACCCGATCACGGCGCTCAAAAAAATTTTAAAAAATATATACCAACCATAAAATTCTAGGTCCTGATTCTTATTTGGGAATTCCATAGTCAATGGTGAATGATTTAAATAGAGAAAAATAAGGGACTTAGGTATTTCTTAATAACCTTATCCCTTATTCTAGTCAGTCCCAGTTGCAATTTAGGCATATGTGTATGGGAGTTACAAGCACGCTGCCTCGTGCACTTTCAATATGGGTAATTATTATAGCCACAGTTACTATTCCTCAAAAGATATTTTTTTGTGTAAAAAGACATCATTTTGAAATAACAGTAAACAGAGAATTCGAACCTAATTATTATAGACAAAAGAGATTGGGAATGAATGGCCTTAAACATACATCCAAGAGATGTCATGGGACCCTGAACTATATCAATTCTTCCACTCCAACAGAGCAATTGGGTGAGTAGGTAAGAAATGTTTAGCATGGCAAAGCTATACAACCTTTCAAGAGTCTCAGGTAGATTGTTTCATTGGTTCAATTAAAATCAAATACCTCATTACTGTGTATCCATTTAGGTATGAATGGAGGAGCATTCTGAGGTTGAAATGTATCCGAGTGCCTAGCATTGATCAATGGGGCAGTAATGATTCATTGCTGTGATTACTGAGACAACTAAACACAATTTTGTAGGAAAGATTTGTTACAATATCAATTTCCAGAGATACCTTCATAAATACAAATTCAATGATTCAAAAGGAAGAAACCCCCCTCAGTTATTACTGATACAAGCCAGTATTCTCTCTATACAAATTACAGGCGGAAGATGTTAGAAATGCTTATAATCTCAGTTAACAATCAAGGCCACACAAATACAGATCGCATGAATGATTCTGTAGAGTAAAATTAAAATGGTTATTCTGTCAAAAATCAGCCTATGCTCAACCGAGAATCTGAAGACCGCATACTGGTTTGACGCCGGGGAACCCCAATCTCACAAGCATTAACCCTTGCTGCAAACCGAAGTGAGCAAAGAGACTCGCCAACAGAAGTAGGATCTGGGGAAAGATTCACGAACATCAAAGTCTTCGAGTCCCCACCTAGGCAAGGCTGATTAAGCCAATCCTTGATCAGAAGGCATCCCATAGCACAACACAAGTACATTAAAAAGAACATGCTTGCAGAAGGTTTTACAATATTAAAGTCACATATGATGGTAATTAAAACACACATTCAAAATCATTCCTGTTAACTAGGCCCATCAACAAATATCCCAATCTCTAAATTCACCCAACGCTTCTGCTACAAAACTATGACCAAGGGAGACTCCTATATACAAAAATTATGTGAAGTTGTTCTCATGCAGAACTGCAAGGTTTGTGTTGAAAGTTGTGCTAACTTTATTAGTTTAATTTAGTGTTTTCACACAGGGTTCATGTACATGATTTGGTACATGAATGTAGTTCAAGTGTCTTTTGTTAAGTTCAAGAGTCATTAATAATATTCATGTATGGAGTCTAAGGGTCTTTCATGAATCTACTTATTATCTAGGATTGCATACTTGTCTAGGCACATGATAGGAGAGTCCTATAAATTCTTTGAGTCATGGGGTGTATCCTTGTAGAGAGTAAAAGTTCCTGTGTTTTTCTCCTATATGAGTGTTGGTTCTAATTGTTCTTGTTCTAAGCTTTAATTCTTCAATAATCTTGGGCATGCAGTCTAGGGTTCTAGCTGCATTATTGGAGAGTGATTCTCTCAAGTTGTAATCAGAGCAGTGTTAAGGACTCGGTGCAAGTACTGTGAAGGTAGGACAGAAGAAGTATATTTTTGTTGATTAGTTCATTGCCTTGATGGACGTCAATGGTGGTTCTTTAAACCAGTTTGGTGTGGAGAAGTTGAATAACTTCAATTACCAGTATTGGAAGCCTTGCATGAAGGCTTATCTTCAAGGACAAGATTTTGTGGGATATAATCAACGGAGGTGACTTTGAAACGCCTACAGATACACCAGAGAATGCTGAAGCTCGAAGAAAATGGAAGATAAAATGTGGAAAGACGTTGTTTGCCTTACATGGTTCCATTTCTAAGAGTTGATTGAACATATTCGAGCCAAGGAGAAGCCAAATGAGATTTGGAAGTTGTTGGAACAACTCTTTACAAAGAGGCACACGGCTAGACTTCAAATGCTTGAGAATGAGTTAGCCAACACTACCCAAGGTAACATGTCTGTTGCTCAATATTTTCAAAAAATAAAGAGCATATGTTCTGAAATTTCAGTGATTGACAAAGAGGAGCCTATTAGTGAAGCTAGATTGCAGATATCTTATTCAAGGGATAAGAATGGAGTACATGCCTTTCTTGACATCCATTCAACGTTGGGCAACACAGCCTAGTACTATTGAGTTGGAAAATTTGCTTGTTAATCAAGAGGCTTTAACCAAGCAAATGGCGAGTGCGTCAATTTCTAGAAAAGATGAGGCATTATTTGCAGGAAATAATTGGAAAAACAGCCAGCAGCAAAACCACAGTTGAAAGAACAATCAACAGCAAGGCAACAATTGGAAGAACAATCAGCAGCAAGGCAACAGTTCGAAGAAGAAAAATTCGGGGGAGCAAAACACAAATTGGAAGGTCAAAACTCAAAAAGATCAAGAAAGGAAAAATCAAGGAGGTGGTTCTCAAGGCGGATTCAAGAAGGTTATTGATTGTTATAGGTGTGGTAAACCTGTGCATATTAAGAAATATTGCAAGACAGTAATGGTTGAGGGCAATGTTGGCACTTCCAAGAATAGAAGTGGGGAGCCTTCTAGAAACCGCGAATGGGATATTGTTTATCCACTGAAGTTCTGGATATAAGAAAGATGTCAAGAGAACCGGTACTGATTTTTTCCACTGCAAGTACGAGTATTGATTACAAGAAGGACTAGATAATCGATTATGGTTATTCCCACCACTTAACGAGAGATGATTCCTTGTTTTCAAGTTTGCAGGAATATAAGAGGCAGGATGCAATTGTGACGGTTGACAACTCCATTCACCCAGTAAAAAATGAAGGCATGGTCAAAGTTAATGCATCGAATTATGCTTGTGTTACTCTCAACAATGTCTACCATATTCCCAGTATGACTAAAAATCTCATTTCTGTTTCTCAAATTTCTAATTCTAGGAAATATGTTCTATTTGCTCTAGATAATGTTAAAGTCTTGTCCAACATTCGAAATCTGGAGGCTGATATTTTGTTAGAAAGAAAGAAGTCCCTTTATGTCTTGTCAGCTAATGATGTTTACGTTGAGAAAACTAGCAAACAAGATAAAGCAATTCTGTGGCAAACTCGATTGGCACATGTTGGTTATGAGAAGTTAAAGGAAATTTCTGCAAATAACCTGGTTGATGGGATTCCAAATTTAGGAAATTTTCATCAGGGCATTGTTTGTGAGGGTTGCCAATATGGGAAGGCTCATCATTTACCTTTCGGGAAGTCTTCAATAAAGTCCAAGAAGTCTTTGGAACTAATTCATTCTAATTTGCTGATGTGTCCTACAGCAAGTTATAATGGTTTTTATTATATGCTAGTTCTTGTCGATGATTAATCCAGGTTCACTTGGGTGTATTTCATGAGAGCAAAGTCTGAGACATTTGCATATTTCAAGAGGTTCAAAAGAATCGTTGAGGCAGAGTTCCAAAGTAGAATCGGTTATTTTAGAACTGATAATAGAACTGAGTATATCACCAATTAATTTATTGATTTCTGCGAGGAGCATGACATAAGAAGGCAAATGACATGTACTGGAACATCACAATAAAATGGAGTTACAAAGAGAAAGTTGAAATACTTACAAGAAGTCAGTCGAAGCTGGCTTCATGCCAAGAATTTACCATAGGAATTGTGGGCTAAAGCTATGCAATGTGCTTGTCATATGGTTAATTGGGTTCAGTCAAGGGTGATTAACATTAGAACACCATTTGAGTTGTTATACAATATAAGGCTTCAGTTGCTTATTTTAGAGTTTTTGGTCCAGTATGTTATGTTCATATTCAGGATAAATGCAGAACCAAGATGGATGCAAAGGCTACAAAGTGTGTGTTTGTGGGATATGATCTGAGCAGAAAAGGTTGGCTATGTATGGATCCAGAAACACACAAGGTTGTTACATCGAGAGATGTTGTCTTTGATGAGATCTTGTCTTTCTACATGCCACATGTCATAATTCCACTCCAAAGTGATGGAAGAGAAGATGAACAAAATTCTTCTGAAAATGTGATTTCTTCGTTTGTTCTTGATGAATCACCAAAGAGGTTAGAAAATTCGAGTCTGTTCAAAAGGATTTAGGACTTCGCAGATCAACAAGAGATCGTAAGAAACTTGAGAAATTCAAGAACTATCATCTGGATATTGATAACTGTAATATTTGTGAGTGTTTTTTTGAGGGGACCAATTGATAAATGTGAGCCAACATCCTTCGAAGAAGCACATGGTAGTTCAAAATGGGAAGTCGCTATGGGAGAAGAGATGATTGTTCTATTGAAAAATGAAACTTGGGATTTAGTTCATAAACCTCGTGATGTTCAATACAGTGGGTGTATAAACTAAAGTAGAAAGCGGATGGTGGTGTTGACAGATATAAAGCCAGGCTTATGGCTCGTGAATTTTCACAAAAGTACGGCTTGGACTATGAAGAAACTTTTAGTACAATTATTTCGCTTTCAAGTGCTGATGCTAGTTTTTTTGTTAAAAAAGAATTCATCTGTGCATGTTCTAGTCTTGTTATATGTTGATGATATGATAGTGACGGGTAATGATGAACAAGAAGTTACAAGACTTAGGAGGGAGCTTGCTATACGGTTTGAGATGAAGAATCTTGGGGAGCTTCACATCTTTCTTGGATTGGAGGTATCAAGGAATAAAGAATGTATTTTTCTTTCTCAAGCAAACTATGTTAAGAAAATTTTGGAGAAATTTAGCATGACAAATTGTAGACCAGCAGCTACTCCAATGGAGCAAAACTTGAAATTAAAGGTTGAAGAAGGGAAATAATTGAAAGATGGGTAACACTATCGGATGCTGGTTGGAAGTTTGCTATATCTGACTATTACTAGACCCAACATTTCTTTTTCAGTTGGGATAATTAGTCGGTTCATGATACAACTGCACAGATCCCATCAAGAGGCTGCTAATAGGATACTTAGGTATCTTAGTGGCACAATCAGTTTTGGTCTGGTGTATAAGAGAGATGTTAACCTTAGTCTCAAAGGCTACACAGATGCTAATTGGGCCAAAGATTCTGTAACAAGAAGATCTACTTCCGGGTTTGTGTTTAGTTTTGGATTTGCAGCTATTTCGTGGTGTAGCAAAGAAACAAACAACTATTGCATTGTCAAGCACAAAAGCAGAATATAACACTGCTACACTTGCAGTTCAGGAATGTGTTTGGTTGAAGAGGCTTATTGGATAAATTCTTCATCCAATAAACAAGCCAGTACAGCTATTGTGTGATAACAAGAGTTCTATTTGAATGGCTTCAAATCCAATATTCCATGGGAGAACCAAGCATATTGGAGTCCACTACCATTTCATTCGAGAAAATGTACTTGAAGATGAGATTGATCTAATTAAGGTGGATACAAATGATCAGGTGGCAGATATTTTCACCAAGGCGTTACCAAAGGAAAAGTTTCAAAAGTTCCGACAGTTTTTGGGCTTGGTTTCTCGTGTTAACACAAAGAGGAATGTTGAAAGTTTTGCTAAATTTATTAGTTTAATTTAGTGTTTTCACACATAGTTCATGTACATGGTTTGGTACATGAATGTAGTTCAAGAGTCTTTTGTTAAGTTCAAGAGTCATTAGTAATATTCATGTATGGAGTCTAAGGATCATTCATGAATCTACTTATTATCTAAGGTTGCATACTTGTCTAGGTACATGGTAGGAGAGTGCTATAAATTCTAGAAGTGTTTTGAGTCATGGGGTGTATCCTTGTAGAGAGTGAAAAGGAGAAGTACTATGAAATAAAAGTTCCTGTGTTTTTCTCCTATATGAGTGTTGGTTCTAATTTTTCTTCTTGTTCTAAGCTTTAATTCTTCAACGGTCTTGGGCGTGCAGTCTAGGGTTCTAGATGCATTATTGGAGAGTGTGATTCTCTCAAGTGTTTGACCATCAGACATTGCAACACTACTGCAAGTCTGCAACAAACATAGAGTCCCAACTTCCTTAGCAAAGATTTGTAACTTCCCACTAAGAGAGTCATGTATAGGCTTTTTGCTTGTGACTAAGACAAGAGGTACTTGCTTGTTTAGGTAAAAAAACACCGCTCAAAACTTCCCCAGAACATAGCAAACTGAGAAGCCTTCTAATAAAACAAAATTCAACATGTGATCATTGGATTGTACTAAGTTGAAGCATTTACCTGGAGAAGATAAGTAAGCTTTGAGTTCCTAAATGGTACATGCTCCTCCTTCTTTGCCAAGGAAAATATAACATCACTTAAAGAGGATAAACTCTTGTTGATGGCCTATAACAGCAAAAGAAACTATCTGATTAGAACAGACCATCATAAGAAAACAAACAAATGATTCATATGGTTCTATTCGCATACTTGAGTTTCTTTTAGCCGGTCTCCAGTAGATCCACTTTTGGAGAGGCGTTCACTTCCAGCAAGGTCAATAAGATTCAGGACACCTAGTACTTGCTGATCGGTGCTCTGAAAACCAAAATAGAGTAAAGATCTTTAATGAGCACACTTGTATCAAGAGAGATGTCAACATCACAATAACAAAGTAGAAAGAGTGGCTAGGCCAAAGATTATCTATACCTCATTAACACCAGATATTCGCATTGTGAAGACAAAGTGACTTCTGGAAGACTCTTCATTCATTTGGGTCTTGCCTACAGACCTGCAAAAAAGGGGGGGAAAAAAGGAATAAATTTGATGCCCCTAAACCCATTTACATAAAACCTTCAAATAGAACAACCCAGTAGGGCAGGGTGGTTGGGGTTGTGTTCATTGACGACAGACAGTTATAAATGATAAAATATTAAACTCGAGCAATTTTCAACATCAGTGACATTATGTTAACCTTCTGTAAGAAAAGACCCAATTTCATTGGGCCAAGGACAGATAAATTCAACAAATATTGGTTTAATTGGAAAAGTTGGGTCTACAACATATTTGGAAAAGCTGGACATGCAAAAAAGAGGGTTAATCACCGACAATCACGCATGTAGACATGAACAAGGTTTCTTCATGAATGCTGTCAAGGTTCTAAAGGATTCAGTTGATCTAGGAGCATGTATTGTTGAATACCTGCTTTGTGCAGCACGATCTAAAAGATATGAAACCTCCTTGCTACTGCAAACATCTATAATGGTTAGATCAGACACATGAGTGTTGCCACTTGCATCATGTTTTATAGTATACTGCTTTCCACCATTAGCACTCTCTGTCTTTGAAAAATTTGCTGATAACAGATCACGTATATTCTCATTGTATATTTCCAACATGGACACCTAGAAATGTTTGTAAAATACATGGTCAGAAAGCATATAAGGTACGATCATCCATAGCCCCAAAAAAACAGCATACTAACCCAGTTCAGGCTTTTAATCTATTTCAGTTCTCACCTGCATTTCATATTTCCATCCTTGGGGTTGAAGAGCTTGTCTAGTCTCAAATATCTGTTCTAATGAGCGTGGTATCAGCCCTTTCTTATCAGGACTTCCTGGCTTGCCCATCATTGTATAGGTTTTACCCGAACCAGTTTGACCATAAGCAAAAATGCAAACCTGAAATGCAAAAACCACCATCATTTTCTGCAAGCTGACTAATTCTTAAAGTATACTAAGCAATCCTATCACTGCGTATATGGTAAAAAGCAGAGTGTTTTAACACTTGATGACCATTAAGTGCATGAACTATACAGAGGATAACAATATTACAGGGAGTCGAATTTTAGTGCCCACGATTATTACATAAAAACAAAACCGACTGTGAATGAATTGAGACAACGATCAAACCAAATTTAACATCTTTTTGTACTCACATGTTGCATATTCTACAAAAAAGGAAAAAGATACCGGCCTGAACGTCATTTTACCAGTGTAGCAACAACACATGCTTTGAAAATGCTTAATATAAAATATATGCCATCTTTCTACATAGACACGGGTGAAAGTGTATCTGCTGAAAAAAAGTCAGCTACATCAAGTTGAGGACCATGACAAAAAATTTCAACCTCGTCATCTAAAGGTAAATGCATAACTTCACCTATGTTGATGTGATAGGTATTCGAAAGGAAACAGTTCAAATAACAAAAATAAATCACCTTATAACCATCCAGAGCACTCTGTACAAGCTGTGATATTTCTACAAAAACATCTGCTTGTGCAGCATCGGGCAAAAATACTTTGTCAAACGTGAAGCAATGTTTTTGGCCTTGATGACAAAGGAAATATGACATGAAATCAGATTTAAACTGAAATCGTGATTTGAAAAACAAATATTCAATTTAAAATAAACTTCTTTGGCAGATTTTGCAGGAAAAATTTACCATTTTGCATCAAGTCAATGCCCCGTCCAAGTGCTTCAGTTGTTGTCGGGTAGGAGACAACCTTTGTCTCTGTGAGAGAACCTTCATCAGACAACAGAGGTCGCACTCTGCAGAAAACCCGGATGTTCCCTTTTAGTTCCTGTAGTGACAGCGAGTTCATCAGTGTATTAGTTTTGCCCACCCCCTCCCCGACCACACACAATAAAATAAAAACAAAAAAGTAAATGCAAAAATATTACCAGTATAGTATTATGTAACTTTTTGCGGAGTTTCTCTCCTTCTATAATTTTCTGTTCTGCTTCTGCAAGACGGCTTTGTAACTCAAACGTGAGTTCTTTTTGCTCTTCAAATTCTGTTCTTGTCTCCAGCGTGGATAAATCGGACATCTAGCAAGGTAATACCAAAGATGAATAGTGCATTCTCCTTCTGAAAAATGTTAATGATGAGCTAAGCAAAATCTCAAGTCCAGAAGGCAAATGGTGCATGAATCCATCCGGTAAAGTATGTCACATGGAATGGTTCAGCTTCACTAAAATACAGAACGCTAGATCATGATACCTGCACTTTCTTTTCTGCGGCAGCAAGATGTTCCTGCAGTTTCCTTATATGTTCACTTTGTGAGAAACATTTTACCTGTAAAAATAAATCGAAATCAAAGAATCATTGACAAAGGCCTAGGCTATATTTGAGGAAGAAAGGAAACTGTACATAAACAGACCTCCAGCTCATATGACTTTAAAGTCTGGCTATCCAACTCAGCACATGATTTTTCAGTCCACTCCTTAAATTTTACAGCTTCAGCAGTCAAAGCCTGGACTTGTGACAATTGACGGTCACGATCATCTCTTACTTGTTGTAATTCACCCCTCAGGCATCCAACTTCATTTACTAGAAGTTCTTTTTGTTTCATGGCCTCATCTTGGGAAACCTGATAAAGTCAGCCATGAACAAAACATAGAAATACCTCATGGACAAAAATAATAACAATAGGAATGTGGCATAGATAGACCAATCCATAACTCCATTGTAACACCATCAAGTTTAGAAAAAAAACCCTTTTTTTACGAATGTTGAGTAATACTATGTTCAAGAAACTAAGAGAATTTCTAATAATATGATAAATTTTACTAAACAGCTCAGCTAAACTAAAGCAAACATCATATAATCTGTCATGTAGATGTTCTACTGCCCAACCAAACTGTTTTTCTAGACCTGAATGTATCATTACAAGGTTCTGATAGGAAAGATTCCACATCAGATTGTAACAAAGAGAGAGCCACATCAGATAGGAATTAAGAGAGAGCAAAGCCAGATAGTGAACCAAGGAAGAGCGGCAAAATTCGAATAGGGTAACACTGCTAAGTTATTTCCTTTTGTAAAAAGCATGTATTATTCCTTACTTACATCTATGTCACTTCCATTGATTTTTTACTTTTACTCCTATCTGTTTTTCCTAATTTCATGCAGATTAGAAAGTTTAAAACAAGAATTCAAACCAACAAAAAAGTCTATCAATTGTACATATATATAACCTCACTGGTCAACAAAATCATATATTGATTGAATTGGAATTTCAAACCAAGAAGGGGAGACTCACTCTACAAGAAGCATGCTGATCCTGCAGGGAAGTATAATGACCCCGTAGAGCGCTAAGGTTCTCCACGACAGCAGCTTTCTCTTTCTCCACACGCTTAAGGGCCTCATTGGCTGTAGCAAGCTCCGACTGAAGTTTGCTGTTGTACTGCTGCAAACTCGTGTTGTACTCTTGCAATCGTTTGTACATGTCATTGAGCGATTGAATCTGCATAATCAGAAAAACCAGAGGAAGAGGTAGGAACAGTTGATTTATTTGTGAAATAGTCTAAAAACCCAAAATTTTCTTCGGTTACCTTCTGATTAGCACTTGAGTTTTCTAGTTGAGCTCTCCCGAGCTCATCTGAAAGGGAAGCCTGCAGCCTCTCTGTAGCAACTCTAGCCTCTTTCTCTCTTGAAAAATTATCTAATGCAGCCTGATAATTACGTCCCAATATTTAATTTCCATACAATAGTTGACATATTAACTAGCAACACTTGACTCAATATTCTGCAATATTCTACAAGTCAGATGTATTCTTCTACCAGTCTTACCAGCTTATCTGTCTCTTCCTTCGCAAATTTTTCTTGTAAAGAGGAACATTTTTTTCTCAACTCCATAACAATTGAATTCAATTCCTCTTCCTTTGCTTTCATTAGAACCTCTAAAATCAGACCATACATAACTGCATTAGTGAACAATTCAGATATTTGTGGTGCTTAAGTAAAATAGGAGGAACCAGTTATACCGATGTCAGTGCATTTCTTTTCCGCTGAATCCAACATATTCTTAAGCTTCTCTTGTTCTGAGAGGAAATTTCCTTCATTCTCTTGAAACCATCTAATACATTGCCTGAGTTTCTTTATATACTCCGTCATAAGGTCACATTTTTCCTAAAACAATTTCAACAGTCCCAACATTTAAGCAAATATAACAAGAGAACATGGAATAATTTTTACCAAAACTAAAAGGAAAACTGAAAACCTCCCACATCTAAATAAATTTCAAAATAACTGACTTAAAAAACTGGACTAACACACTAACCTTAATGTTGTATTTATTCTTCGTTTTCATCTTTTCACTCAGTAAGGCCTCAACATCCTCTTTGGTAAACTCCAATGAGCCACAATCCGAGCCCGCATTGCTAGCTGGCCTTACTACTGCAGCCAGATCTTGACCCCCATTCACAACTGTAAACGCTTGCCGGGTTCTGGAAGTGTTGGTTGAACCCACCATTTTTCCAACCCCGATCTTTCGCCTCTTATCTACGGAAACCTCATCTACACTATACTTGGTCTGAGAAAACAGCAAAACCCACGAAATTTCAAAAGGGATTAGAATCTTCAGCCTAAAAGAGATAACAGTCAGGACTATAACAAGGAATACCCAGAAACTTGTACAACATAAGCAATAAAACCCCATATAATTTGGTCAATAGGCAGAACCTTTTTCGAAATAAACAGCAAATCCAAAAATCGAAAACATATACACAATATCTATACCAAGAAGTGACAGGAACCAAAATCAAAAAGAAACCCAGGTGGAGATTTGAATAAATGGGGAGAACAAAAGGGAGATTAGAGTACACTAAACCTTACATTTGAAGGGCTTGAAGGTGTGGCAGCGTTGGGTAAGGGAGGCTTGTTCTGGTTCTTGGAAGCCATTTTGAAGAATGTATGAAGTGAAAGAGATGGGAGTACTAGGGTAGGGCAAGTTTCTGTGGGGCCTTGAATTGTAATAAAAGCTATCGATTACAATCAGAGCCGTTGCTTTGAATTGCAGGAACTGAAGACAAAGAAGACGAAACTCTCAGACAGCAAAAGGAGTTCTTTAATCCAAATATTAAAAATTAATTCTTGAAAAAAAAAAAAAAAAGAACGAGTGAAGATAAATCAAATCTCCCTCTCTCTCACACACACACTCTCTGCCTCTGGTCAGTCTTCTATGATGTTTCTCTCTCTAAGCCTAATTGGTAATTTGGTAAATGCGTGACTGATTGAGGTTAGGGTTTGAAAGAGGAGCAAAAGGGTGGGGGAGATCTCAGTCCAGAGCGTTGTAGAGAGAGAGAGAGAACTTTTTGAAATTTTTTGAAATGGAATCTGGCGGTATTATGGAGGGGCTACTTTAAAGTGCACATGACCATTATGCCCCTTACAGGTAATCAAATTTTCGACCTACCATTGTATTTTTCTTTTTGTATGTGTAATGTGTGTGTGTGTGTGTGTTTTTTAACCGCAATTTATTCCAAGGTTGCGAATGGGTCTATTAACGGATCGGGTTTGGATCAATTAATTGATCCAAATTCGAATTCAATTTTACAAGTTCAATCTAAATTTGATCTGATAAGCCGATAAATTTTATTTTTGTAGTTCATATTCGAATCTGTTAACAATCCAAAATTTGATCTAATCTAAATAACATAATTAACTAAATTTTAACTAATTTTTTTTAAACAATCACTTAATTTCTTTAATATTTATATACTATATAAATAATTTGGATCGGATTAGGTGTATGTATATCTAAATCCGAATCTGTAAAAATACAAGATATTTTATTCGAATTCGAATTATCAATAAAAAATATCAATCTATATCCAACTAATCGAATTTTGATCAAATTTCAATCCATTGATAGACCTAGTTGCATAGACTAATTCACTTTAATTCCCCCTAAAATCGATCTTCAAAATTGAGTATCACTCCTTCAATACCACAGCAATTTTCTGAAAATTCAATTAATTAGTTGAAATTCGAAAAACATTGGGTAAGATTGCCATTTGTAAAAGATGGGGTTAAGATTGTCTCACCAGAAAATATTTTTTTTTAGCACGACAACATTTGTGGTTCGTTCAAGAAAAAAATTATACTAATGGATTAATTGCATTTTGTATCATAAAAGATCATCAAATTTTCAATTTGGCATTTCGAAATATAATTACTTTTAAATTGCATCTTGAATGTTATAAAAAAGAGCAATGCTACGTGAACTTAATAAGTAAATTTAAAAATTAGACTTGATAATGTTAACCATTGATATCACTGTAGGTCCCAACATTTATTGGGACCCACTACATATTCAATGGTTGAGATTATCAAGTCTAATTTTTAAATCTATTTAGCATTACTCCATAAAAAAATAGCAATATAGCTCCGAGTCAAATTGTAATTCATTTTTTGATGTAATAAATGACAATAAACTGTATTTTTAGATGAAATGATCAACTGTATTTCGGTCACATTGCGGTTATTTTATGATATTTGAGGATGTAATTTAAGAATTATGGTATTTTACCATATAAATAATTGATTTAAAAAACTATATTTGGTTCTGATAATTCGATCCGCTCTATAATGGTATTACATCAAAAAAAAAATTTGGTTCAACGATTAGTAGTGTCGGGGCTATTTGTTTAATATTAATTCATGTCTGAATCCGATTATAAATTGGATATCCGAATCCGATAATTCGATTCGCTCTATAATGGTATTACACCAAAAAAAAAATTGTTCAATAGTCAAGGGTGTTTGAGTCACACCTCGCCTAATTCTGTTTCGGTTTCGTCAAAGGCAGGTTTGGATTAGGATAGGCCTAGCAATCGTGTCGAGTGGAACGAGCTTTGTGTCAAAAAACCTTCTATTCATATTCTCATTCGTTTATATAAACGAGTCCAACTATCACACTCATACACGAATTGTTTTTTTAGACGGTTACTCAATACAACATGTGTGTCACCCGCTAAATAAGAAAATAGGCTAGAATATTTCGAGTCCATACGAAAAATAATCAACTTGCTACACATTACATATGTTTGACATGTTTACTAACAATAACAAATAAAGACAAAAAATAAACATTAAATGACTACTAAATTTGAATGAATCTAAAAAGATGAGAGGTGTAAGATGAGACAGAGGTTAAGAGACCTAACTTTTTTAAAAAAAAATTATAGTACCACTAATAACGGGTTAAACAGATTGAAACGAGTTTATGAGTTAAATACGAAACTGATTCATTTATTTCACGGGTCTGTCAAATTAACCCCTTAACCACCCAAACTCGTTAAAGACTACATCTAAACTCACTAAATCCGTGTCGAGTTCTTCCCAATTACACGAATCGTGTCTAGAATTACTTACCCTAGACTAGGGTATTTATAAAGGATAAATCTCTCGTGACGTAGTCATAAGAGGTTACCAAAATTATAACTCAAAATATTTGAGTTTATAACTCATCTATGTTACCACTTGAACTATCTTTAAAATTGTATTACATAAATTTCAATAAATAATATATATATATATATAATATTAATTGGATCGGATTTTATCGGATTGAATTTGCATATATCTAAATAGATTCGGATTAAATTCAACTAAACGGAAGAAAAACATTAGACCATGTCCAATTAAACAAATTCGAACCAGAGTCGAACTGAAATTCAATATATTGGCATGTCTATTTATATGAAACAAATAGCCCTGGTGGGATATGGACTAATATTTATTTATAAAAATTTGATAATAGATTTTCTATTTGGATTCCAATAGACGCAGATCCAATTCGAATTACGATCCGCGAAGAAGCCTACATACAAATGAACTCTGAGCTACCAGAATTTTTCCCTCTTACGGAAATACCAAATGTTTTCGCTTGCTTCCATCGGCCGTAAAGAACTTCCACTTCAACTTTCCCGGAAAACTTTTCCACCACTCTTCATATGATACAGTAACATCAATAGTAAAAGTATCCATCGCTAGTAGTGCTAGTCGTTGTTGTTGGAATTTCAATTCATTTCTTGGTACTTTGTTGCACTCCCATTAGTCTTTTTCTGCAACCCTTTAGGTGAGGCTTCTTCTTCAGCCATGCTCTTCATATGTAAGTCTCTCTCTCTCCCTCCCTCCCTCTCTCGGTCTCTCTCACACACACACAGAGACAGCTTTATGCTAAACGTGACGTGTTGTGTTAGCACTTCCCATTGAAAAGATTACTGCGTAGCTTTCCAACTCAAAATCATCCGAATCCGTCTTCACCTAATTAAACAAAGACTGGACTTCTTGCAAAGCTGTTGATGTATATCTCTTTTCCTTTTGTAGGTTAGTAGGACCATGTACTGTTAATTGACATTAATTTTTGAACCGCAATCAAGGTTTCTGCTAACCTGGATCTGCAGACTGTGATGGGTTTGCATTCAGATCACAACTCGTTCGAATAGTTCAAATGGAAAGATCGTTAGAAGTTACTATATTTATATCATGGATTAATTGCACGGTAGGTCCCAAAATATATAGTTTATTTTATTTTGATCTCTAATATTTTAATTACATTATTTTAATCTCTGAAGTATTGAATATGATTCTATATGGTTCCTCAAGTAGATAGCGTTCAGGTTGTTAACGACTTTTTATCATAAATTTATTACGTGATACTTAAATACGGACAAAAAAATGATTTGGATAACTTTTGATTAAATTTTTACTCAAATTAGTTAAATAGTTATCTAAATATCACATTTTTTATCATGAGCGATCCAAATTTTGGTCAAAAGTTACTCATATTATACATTTTTTTATTAAGAGCTACCCAAATTTTGTCTAAGAGCTATCAAAATTATTTTTTGTTTATATTTAATTATTACGTGACAAGTTTATGAAAAAAAAAATTGCTAGTAATCTGAATGTTGTCTACTTGAAAGACCATATAAAAACATATTCAATATTTTAGGGACCAAAATGATACAATTGAAATATTATGGATTAAAATGAGATAAATTTCATATTTTGAGGACCTCCAATACAATTAACCCTTATATCAAAGTTTGAATTTTACACGGTTTGTCTAATACAAAAGAAAAAAAAATTAGTGAAATTATACATATTTAGAGTTTATGTTATAATAACGAGGTCAAATATACGCGATGCTTGTTTCAAACTCAAAATAACAGGGTTGCACACTTGGCTTGAAAGTTTAATGTTGTCTTTGGATGATGTAGGTTGATCATGGAACATTTACATGGCAATACATTTAATCATTTTATTTTATCAATAAATTTGGTCCAAATAATATTAAGCATGGAAATTCTGTATGCAAGACGATAGGGACATAGGGCAAACTTGTAGGACTGAGGAAAGCTTGTGCTGAAAGCCGGATGGGACCAAGAGGACTAATGCCAAGGGTTTCAGACAATGGGTATATTTGGATAATGAGTTTGGAATGAATACGATATAAAAAAATTAGATAATACTCGTGCTTAAAGGCACAATATGACTCAAAAAAATTACAAAATGTCAATATTGACTAAAGTCTTGGTCTAAAACTTACCTTAAAGATCATTTCTATTCAAGGGCAATGTAGTCTGACAAACAAATTGGTTAAACATGCATACACAGGATGCATTAAAATTAAATAAAATATTCAAATAAGTCAAATAAATTATTATTCTATACATGAAAACTTACAAGATGCTATGTTTCATTGTACTTTCATATAAAATTGTAATTTAGCATAACCCTGAAAAAACTCGAGAAAAACTTGTCCATATATAAACCATGCACAATCAATGAATGAGGGTCATGAAATGAGATTGGACATGATGGTCATGGTAAACAAAGTTCCCTATCCAAGGCATATAATCTAATACAATTAACAAATCCAATGTCACTGTCAAGTATGATATAATCTTAACTGTTTGTAAGGAACACACCTCTTAGAGCAGTGTTTTTTTCCTAGTTCAATAAGCCCATTGTAGTGGCGTATAGCAGTCACTTAAGTTTAAATCAATCACAATGACCAAAACTCGATCACGGCCGCAACTGGCCACCCGAAAATCTAGTAGATGCATGCGAAAATCCCACATCCACTAATTCCAACTCCTAGAAGACATGAGGATATCATGCTAAAAAATCAAGAAAACTCAACCGCAATTAAAAATTCAACTCACAAAATTGATTATAATTACGCTAATTATTGAATCAAAGATTAAATGGACTTTACAATAATAATCAATGACATTTTTGAGAATCAAAAGTTTTTCGCTTAATTATCTTTTATTAATAGTATATTATTAACACCAAGAAACGAAACGACAAACAAAAGGACGAAAGAGATAAAAGGGAGCAAAAATTACCATTCAAAGCTAAATCTGAATTTTCCAAATCCAAGGTCTTGAGATGGTGAGGTATCACGTAGTATAAGATAGGAAATAAAGTTAGATAAGAGATAGGAGTCTTTGAGTTGAATGAGAGAGAGGTGTCGGGGTGAGGTAGTAGTTAGTATGAGATAGTGATAGAGGACCGTTGGATCAACAATCTCTTCAAACGATCTGAGCCATCAAAATTTCAAGACAAATATTCTAGCTATTTTATTTTATAGATATAATCTTGCCTATCTAAGCCAAATCGGGCCAAACTCATATTCGGATTAAATATGTATCCGTGCCAATGTCTGATAAACCAATTTCACTTTCACATCCGCTTGGGGTCCATTGACAATGGTGGTTTAAAAACATTAAAATGATATGTTTTTTATTATTATACCTCTTAGTCAATCTAATCCTATCTTATATTTAGATTTCTAAGCAAAAGATACGTGAGACCCACTATCTTATTAGCTTATCCAAATAAGTGTTAACCCACTTAACCATACCCAAACATATTAAACAATTCAAGTTGGTTGACCTGCAAGATACTAAACAAATTACTTGTTCGTGGTCCAGTGACACCAGGGCCGGCCCTCGGCATAAGCTACTTAGGTGGTTGTTTAGCGTCCCCAATATTTCGGGGTCCTAAATCCCTTAAGTTGAATTGAATGCCTTTTATAATAGGGTGGTTTGAACTCAAATAAACTAATGAAATTATAAAAGAGATTCTTACCATTATATTACACAATGACCCATTGTCAAAAGAGGGTCCAACAGCTCTTCTATTACTTTTAATAGTCTCCCAAACTATCAGGCCAAGTCTTTTTCAATGTGTCAAATATCTGATGAAAAAAATATGTCAGACACATGTAAATTCTCTCTCCCTCTCTCCCTCTCACACACACACAATCGCATATAGTGTAAGTGATTGTTAATGTTAAAAAATAAATAACTGGAGCACTCAAAAAAAAAATTTTATTAGCATGAAAACTATTCTTAAATAGAAGTCATACTATTCCTTTAATCCAATATAGGTTTAAAATATTAAAAATAGATAAAATATTTTTGACTTTTAATTTAGTTTAAAAAAATTAAATTCTTTATGTGATGAAAGTTTTGAAAATATATGGTCTTAAACTTGATTTTTTTTTAAACGTGACTTATTTTATAATTTAATTTATTTTTACAAAAAAGTCTTATGAACTTTCATATGTAGACAGTATACATGGGAACAACGATTTAATGACACATAAAAAGATTAGTTTCTTTTTCAAATGCCTCCATTCCTTATTTAATATTGTAAATAATGTAATTATGAGTTTATTCTACTTGAAGACAATTTTTTGAATTATAAATTGATAAAATTTTATTTACAATCAATTATATTATCAGAAAAAATGAAGAGATTAGATATATTATCTATTAAAAATTGTTTAGTAGTAACATATCAATTTAAAAGCCTAATTAATATTTTAGCATCTCAAAAAATAAATAACATTTATTAAATATTATTATTTAATATTATGTATATATATATATATATATATAATGGGGCATTGTTTAATGTTTCGGCTAAGTCCCCTATAACGTTGGGCCGCCCTGAATGACACTTTGTGAATAATGAGAGATTAGTTGAAGCTTTTTCAATTAAGTTGACGAGTGGCAACGTTGCAGCTTTCAGCCACCGTCATGTGGGGCATGGTACGACATGAAAGAAGATCAAATGAACTACAAAACCACGCATTTCACTTGCTGCACACCACAGGAAGATTGGTTTAATTCATGTATAGTTGATTCTTGACACTATAGAAATAACCAAACACACATAAGTACTTGAGGATTAACTACTAAAAATGATGTTAAATGCCCAAATCCCGCACGATGTAACAAATATACCTTCCTTTAGTTTCCCATCCACTCTCCTTTTTCTCTCTCACCAACTAGCATACCAATGCGATACAAGGTAATTTAAAGCCTAAAACCAAAATATTAAATGAGATTTTTTTTATAGTATTAATATTTTAAGAAAAATTAATTTTATTTTTAATTTTTTATGAGAGAGAGATAGAAAAATGATGTGTTAATATTGCCAAGAAATAAGTTTTAATTTTTTATTTTATTTTTTAGGGAGAATTACGCTCAGACCCCTTGAATTTTGTCACTTAATCACTTAGACCCTAAAATTTAAAATATTACACACAGATTCCCTGATGGTTGTACGCGCATAACGTTTATACTCATGTTTTAAATATATCCGTTAATAAATTACACTTAAACCCCTAAAATTTATAGGTATATAATACTTAGACAAAAAATACTCCAATTAAATATATAATATCAAATATTTTAAATTTTACAACAAGAATTCTTTTTCTATCGTATCATTTATTGAAATAAAATTAAAATTAAAAATTTAATTTTTTTTTAAAAAAAATTGTAATTAGTATACAATTATATTATCTATTGAAATAAAACTAAAAAATCAAACAAATGTGTATAAGTAATTCATAATAAAACATAAATTTTATATCGAAAATTCATATTCTATTATGTCATTTATTAAAATAAAATCAAAAATAAAAATTTATTTAAAAAAATCATAGTTAGTATACAATTATATTGTCTATTAGAATAAAACTAAAAAAATTAAACAAGAAATCAAATTGTAATGGACTCAATATCTTTTGGTTTTAATTGAGGTAGTTTAGTATTTTAATTTGGTCGTTTAAATGACTAAATTAAATTTTAATAGAAAATATAATTATATATTAATTACAATTTTTTAAGAAAAAATTAAAATTTTATTTTTGATTTTATTTCAATAAATGATACAATCGAATATGAATTTTAATTATAAAATTTAAAATATATTTGATATTTTATATTTAATTGAAGTATTTTTAGTCTAATTATAATATTTTAAACTTAAGGGGTCCAAGTAATATATGTTTACAAATTTCAGGGAATCTAGGTGTAATTTATTAACAGATATATTTAAAACAGGTGTCTAAGTGTTATACACGTACAAATATTACGGGATGTGTGTAATATTTTAAATGTGAGGAGGTTTGAATGATTAAGTGATAAATCTTAAGAGATGTAGGTGTAATTTTTTCTATTCTTTATTCGAAAAAGAGAGTTTAATTTTAACTTTTTTTTTATTTTACTTTTTTTTTAATCGAAGAGAGAGAGAGAGTAATGTTTGTGCCTTCTATATGTGTGTGTGTGTAAAGAGAGAGATTTTCGAGTTGTGCTAAAAGAGGAGAAGGTTCCATTATTCGCATCTAATTTTGAGCGTTTTTTATTCTTTTTTTCGGTCATTTTCTAGAAGTATCTTGGGCATTCAAATTAGTGATTGATTTGATTGTGCTCTTTGCAAGATAATTCTGGAAATATACTCAGTAATAAAAAAATAACGGGACTCTGTAACGTAAAGGGCTAAATGGTCTTTGCAATTACCCCGGAGCTCCACCAAGATACTTGACCCGGCCTTTTCATCGCATACCCCTAATAAGCCAAAGTGACCAAAAATTTGGAGATGCGGGGTATCGATCCCCGTGCCTCTCGCATGCTAAGCGAGCGCTCTACCATCTGAGATACATCCCCCGTCGTCTTCCTATTTATTATAATAATTATATATATTTTTAAATCAATACCAGCAACAGCCGTGGGACTTGCTGAAAGTCTAACTGTGCTCTGCCTCAAAGAAGTCGACACTCGAGAGCGCATATATGGATTTCAAGCAAGAGCATAGAGGCACTACTTTTATTTTAGTAGTAATCTACAAGATGGGGAAATTTTTTTTCGGTATTATATCGCTATTTATAATTTTTGCGGGTGTTTTTATAACTATTGTAATATTAATTGATTAATTTTATTTATTTTTTTACAAAATAACCTGTAAAAATATCTTTAATTATAAAATTTGGAAATTTAGAGGTATGTACCTAACATATATAAGTAGGTTGCGCATCATATCGTTATCTTATATCTCCGATCACATGCCAACAATGGACGAAATTTACTCTCTTTTTTGAAAGTGTACGTATATGAACAATTTATGGTTAACAGGATCGTTCTTGTTTCCCTTCAGTTGATTGATAAAATGCTAATTATGAATAATTTCAGTAGATGTTTTTCAATTAATTCGGATGCATGATGATTGATGAGACATGGCGTATTCAATTTGTTTCGAAGTAGCAGCACCTGGCACAGTGGAAACCAGTATTTACCCTTCAAAAAGTTCTTGAAAAGACAGTTTAGAATTTCAGAAAACCAGTATGCAAGACTTAATTGTTTTTTGTACTATTAATGTTGGAGTTATCTGCAGTTTTTCCACTTAATTTCAATTTTATTCTTTTGTACCATAAGATTAAACTGGTTGAATGAATGACAACCAAATGGAAGGCAAGAGGGATGAATCCGAGATGAAGTGGACAGCTTTGTCTGGTACCAATCAGAGCAATCGATGGATGGAAATTGCATGGAATTGGCCTCGACAAAGCTTGCAATAACCAAGATGTTAGAAGTTTGTTAGTAAAATTAAGAACAGAAGGACCTAGTAACGTAGTGCTTAAACTCTAAAAGCTAATAGACTATTTCCCATGTATTGTGTCTTCTTTTCTCATTGGATCATTTGGGACCGTCTGTTGCTTGACTGGGGTCTGGCTATGTTATTAAATGACAGGCACAATCAATAGCCAAGTTATTATTAGTTTAAGGAATGAATTCTGGTGAAGATGTAGTTTATCCCTTCTAGTCACTTTCTGGCAACAACATTTAGAAAATAGAGTTGATTCACTATGTGTTCAACAGAAACAATTTGAACACACTTTTTTTTCTCATCTATTTGATGCATCCCAATGTTCAGATCCCGATTGCAAAAGGACTCTTGAAAGCATATCCTCGTGCAATCTATGTTTATGTATTGGTATCACATGGGGATTTTGTAATGTTAACATGAATTTGTCCTTATGATCTGTGGCTTAGTCTAAAGAAGATTCAGAGTCTTTGATTGCCCCATCATTTCCTCGAGCAGTATCACAGTCCAAAGTGTTCTTTGGAATTCTAATCTCTAAAAGTATGTCATTATTCACATGTGCCTCTATTTTCCTCCAATCTGCATTTTCAGGCAATTCTAGCCTCCGAACATACCCTTGTTCCCACCAATGGCCGCTTCTCCAGTCCTTTGTCTTAGAGTTTCGTTGCTCCCTCCACTGCCCACTAATCTCTACTAACTTCCCATTTTCAACACACACTTGAGCACTATCTTTCCCTAATCCTGTTGTAACAAATCAGCAGTGTCAAAGAAAATTCGCCATGTCTTGTGTAGCAGTTTTTGGAATAAAACTCTGCTGGAGTCTTGGCCTTATCCCCAACTCTACCAATCCAATCCCATTTAACATGTGATCAAGGATTAGTGCCACAAATATATTTTCTAATCCCTTTGCATGGAGCCCAGTAAACAGTAAAACATTGATGCATCCCCTTGTTGGGGATATTTACTGGGCAACCATGAGTTGAGGAATAATGCGTCGAACTCCATAGGCATGTATCCTGTAGAATGGCAACGTATTTATTGCATTTTTCTCGTTTCATGAGAGCATGAAATCCAGCTAAGTAATCTCATTCACAAATTAGAACCAAAAGCTACAAAATTAAGCAAAAGTTAGCCAAAAACACTCACCTGTCACTTCTGCTTTCAAAACATAATCTGCATCAGTTTGGAACCAATCGACTGTGCTCTGGCTGGAGCTCCGAAGCTTAGATAACAATGCATCAGACTCAAATTCCCATAGTGGAAAAGCATCAGAAGGATCAAAGAATTTCCCAAATAGCAAGGGACTGAACAGGGACCCATCACCGAAAATCTTATGCACTGTTGTACTGCCTTTAGCCATGAAACTTGCAAAAGTATCTTCCTTCAATGGAACACACCATTTCTGTGGAGTTGGATCTTCCAATTCAACTTCAAGTTTTTTGCAACTAGTCATTGCAGGTGGGAAAACCCAAATCTTCAGAGCTGTGTTGAAGAGAGTTTGAGACTTTGATGCACCTTATAGAGTGAGTGCTGCCTTTGAAAAAGTGGAGAACAAATGCAGATGGAATATATTGAGGCGGTAAAGCTAAAAGAATATTTCTTTTCTAGAACTTCTTCACTGGTAAGAAAGAATTGTGGCAGGCTGATTAGGCATGGGTAGATTCCTTGTGCGGCCAACAGAAAATTTGTGGCTGTCTTCTTCCATAAAGAGGATGTGGCAAGACAGAAAAGGTAACTGGGGTGCCATTATCTTTTTGAGTAATCTAGATGAGTGGAAAAGTTTTTTTTTTTCTTTTCTAAATATGACTATGAGTACAGTTCAGAAATTACTGTTTTTTCTTCATAAAAAGTAGATTGCATTTAACGAGAATGATGAGAAATGACATGTAAGATGCTGCAGGTTTCCCTACTTTACCGTACAATTGTCTTTAACTTTTGAATTGGAGGTAACCTCTTATCAAGAAACATATTGTGAAAGGAATACTTTGGAAAATTGAAAGGCATTGGCTGTCTATTATTGTCCTGCAGCACCAAGTTGCCTGAGATTTTTTTTTCCTACTTTTTATACGTATTATTTGACTTTTGGAAATGCACTTAACTAGATATAGTTGTGGTGCCGCAATAGTTATAGTTTGGCATCTGCATATATACTATTCCTAAAAACAGGATTGGTGTGAGTTTGATGGATTTTTACAGTTTTGGCCACCTAGAGCTACTACGTTAGAACGGTAGTGACGCAATTTTTCTTTTATTCATAAATAAAATTATTCACTATTTAATTTTTGTCTATTTTGATTTTGACTATACTTTTAATTTAAAAATATAATTTATAAAAAAATTAAATAAAATTATATATTTTTTCAATAGGGCCCCAACAAACCCGCCCAACAGGACCAACAAAAGCCCGCCCGCAAAACCCGCTCAATAAGTGACGGGCTGGACTGCGAGTAGCTTATCCCTACCCAAAGTCCAGCCCGGCCCGCCACTCGCCCGAGTACGGCTTGGGCCTACACTACTTAAGCCCGGCCTGAAAAAAATTCGTTGGCCAAGCCCAACCCGGCCCATTGACAGCCCTACCCAAAGAGTGTGTGTCTCTATGTATGCGGAGGTAAGACTACGCATATATGACTCTCCCAAACTCCGGGTACGTAGGAGCCCCTTGCCCTGCCTTGCCTTTTTTTTAGTTAATATATATGTAGGTTGTGGCTCTTTCTTTCAATAAATATGATCAAACAGTCTTTTACTTGATTCGTCAACTTGCAATGCAGCAAATTGGCTCATGAATGCATGGAGGAATTGGAATAAAGCCATTGACCCTTTCTTTTATCAGAACTACTTTCTATTATTATTGAGCTAAAACTGGGAAAATTAGACAAGTATATTTTCATTGGCTCCTACTGTGGCTCATACACCCACTTTTTGTTAGTTTCCTCTTGCACCGTAAGCAATAAATGGAAAGTGTGTTTATTAGTCACGATTTTAAAAGAAAGTTTTTATCTAAATTGTCTCGATTGGCCTGAACTTGGATATCGATTTAAACAATAGTATTTTCAATTCCTCAAACTATAATGAACTTAAAAAATCAGCACTGAAAAGTAATTAAATATGAGAAATCCATATTAGTTTGTATCAGTCAAGGTTGAACAGGGGTACCAGAAGTTCAATTCTCTAATTGTAACAATATGCTGCTAGCATTATATATGAAAATTTGAAATACCATCGGCTTCTTTCCTCACTTTTTTTTTTTTTTTGTGACATGTAAATCTACTGTAAAATATTTTCTTTCAATTTCACTTAAAGATAGATCTGCCACTATATGTGATTGGTGAACAAGTAGGTTATTTACGGATAAGGGTGTTAAACGAATTAAGTTTTGCAAGCTTGATTTCGAGTTTGTGAAACTTGTTTTTTTAAACGAACCTAAAAAATTATTCAAACTTCGGTTATTTAGAAAATGAGCAGAGCACGAGTTTGAATCCGAACCCGAGTAACTAGACTATTTTACCTATAAATAAGTCGAATATTTTAGTACCGATTTTCTAAACGAACTTAAATATTATTAAAGTTCAACTCGTTAAAAATATGAGTCGAGCTCGAGCCCAGTTCTATCCGAACAAAGCTCAATTAGCTTGTCTTGATTAACATCTCTATCTACGAACATAATGAGATTGTTTCTATTGAGCCATCATATATTCACTTTCAAGAATGTTATTGAGACATAATTTAAGAACATAATGATTATGATTATTAGAATATGAGTAAGTTCCAGTATTAAATGCATTTTATTATCAATTTAATGATTACAATACATTATATTTTTAAATTATGTTCCAATAGCATTAGTGATTCACTTTCATTATTTACTTCAATGAAAGTTCAGTACTAAACTATTTTAAAAAGCTAAAAAATTATCGATATTTAAATATCACAAAATGAAAAATTAAAATATCACAAGTAAAAATTGAGAGAATGAAGTGTGAGTGAAAGCAATGACCCAAAAACAAAAGACCAAGTGTGAATGAATTCTCAACTTATAAAACACAATAATAGTTAAGATTTTAATCTTTATCTACTCTGATCAAATAGTTTAAAATTCATCTATTTTTTTTAGTCGACAATATTATCTTCTTTGCATCGTCCCAATATTAGACAATTCAATTAATACATTAAATATTCCAAAATGCCAAATAATATATTTTTTTCTCTCTTTATTTTAATTTAAAAATACATAATTACAAAAAACCAAATTTTTATTTAAAATATAAATATTTATAGAAGGCGTGTTTGGTTTTACTCTGCAAAACTGTTTTTTGTTTTCAAAATTTTAAAAACACCAAAAACCTATTTGCTTGACATTTTTGTTTTCAAATTTTTGGGAAAAAAATTAGAATTGGAGTAAAAAAATGGAACATAAGCTACACTCATTGGAAACATAGAGACAGTTTTGAGTCTTTAATAAGGTTTGTCATACGAGTTCCCTTAGCAGCAAAAGACTTTCTTCCTTTTTTTTTTTTTCCCTTCTCCTCTCTCTCCAACGTCTTTATCTCCTCTCTCTCTCTACAACGATGTTGTGTAACGAAGATGGAGCACCTAAGATTATTGTGCAACGAAGATGGAGCCCTTCACTTAGGGCTTGTTTTCTCCATCTTCTCTTTCTTTTTCGCAACAATTAAAGTTTAGATCTACATAAATCTGAAGCACGGATCTATGTAGAACTGAATCTGGGTTTGAATCTCTATGTGTGTGTGTTTATGTGTGGATTTTGTGAAGATAACGAGAGGGAAAAGAAAGGTAGAGATGACAACTGTGGATTTTGTGGATTATTGTTCAAACAGATTTTATAATTTTTTATTTTTTAAAATTATTTTAAAAAATATATAACCAAACAAGTTTTGTAATTTACAAATTTTTAAAAATAATTTCTTAAAATTCTTTTGAAAAAATATGTTCAGACATTATATTTTAAGATGCAAACCAAACAGGGGCGGCAGACATGCGTAGTTTCCTTAATATTTCTCAATTTCAGTTCTCGGGTTATATACCAACCCCAATAACCAACCCATGTTGGTCTGTCTTGATAAAAGGTCAACCATTGCTCCCACAGTTTTCAAATCCTCTCAACGGTACTCTCTCAGGAAAAGACGTCTCTTTACCCGCGCCAATCTCGCATGGTAGCGTTGAGGAAACTTAAAGCGAATGTTGAAAAATTCCAAGAAATTAGTTAAACAAACCAAAACTTTGTAGGACTTGACTATTTCAGTATTTTGAAAGCCATTTCTGTCTTTATCAGCTTTCGTGGACAACTGTACCAATTTTCTAAGCAGTTTCATGTCTTTTTGTGCTCCTTTTGGTGGATCTGGTCATAGGCAAAAACCCAAGTAAAGGAATTTCCTTGTGGCTAAATGAGCGTTGGGTCCATGATTGAGAAATGTTTTCCGTTTGAATGTTATTTAATTCGGATAATTCAGTTCATTGGAGCTACTACTGCTTGATTTAGGAGGTGGTTATTTTATTAGATGAGTGTTTGATTCGATTATTTGGCGTTTCATTGGACGGAAAGTTCTGGGTCTTGCTCAAAGGAGTGTCTTTGACCCCAGGCCTGGAGTTTTTCGAAGAAATTTGAAGTGTGTTCAATAAGAAGATTGATTGAAGTCTATGATTGTGACATTTGAAGGGCTTTCTTCAGAAAAAAATTTGATTTGTGTAGTTGATAAATGCTGAAAAGATTGTACCATTTGGTGTGTTGAGGGGTGATGAATGATTTCTAGGGTTGATTGGTGGAGATTTGAGACATACTAACATAGAGAGGTTTCGGTTTTTGGTTTCATTTTGGGGTTTTTGTGATGACATGAAAACCATAGTCTGCTCTTGGAATGCTGATTCAAGAACCAATGGCTGCCAGCAGAGTGGTTTGTTCCATTGCATTTGCTTTTCTGCTTTTTGCTTTGGCAGCGGCAAGTTTGGAAAGCAAGAAGATGGCCGAAGAACTGTCACTGGGAAATCCAATTGATTTGGGGAGGATAAATGAGGACATGGTAGTAAAGCTATAAACTTTTATTTTTGCGTTATTTTAAGTATGTAGTGTTGTTCATTTCATGGGTTTTGTTTGGAATGCATGTTCGCATATGGGATGAAAACAATATTGCTTTGGTGTAGTAACATAAGTAGAAGGAGAATTTATGAAGTACTTCTCTTTGTTGTCACTAGCATGTTAAAGACTCCAATATCTATGTTGATGTTACTTCACTTATATATTCCAGAAGTGGGTATGTGCACAATATCGAGCCAACATCACACTACAAGCCACATAGAAAAATAGACACTTATCCATTTGGAACATAATTGCTTTCTCATCTTTCCATAGTTATGTCTTCTGTATTCCTACTTAGTTTCCCAACAATTTGATTTTATGTAGTGATGAGTGACATATGTTCTACTAAAGTGCCTAGTAATATTAGAATTCTATCATAGGAATAGAATGGTTTATGCCTCAGAATACGCAATTATAGTTGCTCATTAGGCTGTTGTCTTGTCCAACAGGCTCTCCTTCATATAGGATTTGGCAAAGAACGCCTCCTGGCCTGCTCTTTATTCTCAAGGAGATGCAAAGTTTATTTCTTTCAAAATTTTCTTCTTTCATATGCTTCATTCTTCATGTGTCCAAAAATATCATAGAACCATAACAATCAGGTTTAGGAAACTTATACCAATGTCGTTGGTAAAATGCTTGGAATTTTTGTTCCTCTTTGGGGTAAAAGTTTGGTGCTAGGAATTCCTGGATGGAATTTTGCTATTCTGTGTCTAAGATAAAACTGAAGGTTTTTCTTTTGGAAATAAAAATCCTGAATTACTTTCGGAATGAAATAAAATTAAATTCCTGAATCTATTGATAATGGAAAAAGATGCCAGAATATGGGAATATGATTTATTTGTTTATAATAAGTTTAGCTTAAGCTGGCTTTGATTGATAAATTTGCGGACTTTTCAACTGCTTTTTATAATACGGGCGTATGATATTTCTAAACTCCTTCATAAATGGAGAGTATTGTTGAAAGTCCATTATTTAGTTCATGACCTATGTTATTTCTTCTAGTTCTCAATGTCGTGTTTCTTTGCATTTGACTTGTATATTCTTTGGGCATCTTCTTATCTTGCTTGTCTCATGGATGTTAGTTAAAGATAAAGAGTAAAGAGTCATTAGACTCATTACCCAATTTTTGGTCTTCATTACCCTGTTTGCTGGTTGCTATGTTGAATTATTGTTGATCATGTGGCTGAAATAAATGCTTCATATATTATATATAGTAGTATGTAGAAGAGTTACAATCTTTTATAAGATTCAAACTTGCAACACTACCTGGAACAATAGATTGCACAAAGGAATAATTAGAGACAATACATTAGGTGGAAAGGATAATTGTTTCGTAAAAGAAAATTATGTGCAACTCTTTTAATGGAACCATCCAGAAAGCAGAATGTGTGGAACATAGAAACACAATATGTAGAACAACAGTTCACTAGTGTTTGTGGAAAAATCAAATCAAAAGTTTGTTTCTCTGTGACTAATATGTTTTCAAATAAAGCTTATAGGATTCGATACACTCAACAACAGGGATTATTGGACGGTACTTATGCACATTATTCAGATCAGAATGCATAAGCTTATTGAAGTCTCACAGTTGTCCTTGGCTGCAGGCTGAGCTACTATGGCTAAATTGTGGGCTAAAGGTGATTTGTGCAAACGAAGTGGTTGAAGACCTTGAATTATATGCCCCAGACTATAAGTACTGTGGCAGCACTGAAATAATTTCTGAAATTAAGGTATCCGCGAAAGAAAACATACAAAAAACTGTCAGTATCTTGCATCCCCAGGTTAAGCAAACTCTTCTGGATTGTGTGAGGAAGAAAAATCTCATGTTCCTGGTCTCTGGAGAAGAGAGAAGCTCTAAAAGTTGGTACACCAAGTACCTCGAGTCCTGGTTTGGGGGATCTGACGCTCCTGGACGACGTGAATTGCTTCAGAATTTTGAAGAAGCACCTGCCCCGTCCCCTGCATCATCACCTGTTTCTAGTCCAGAACCTTCCATTGATCCACCACCTTCAAGTTCTGTACTTCCTAAGCCTCAGCGGCCTACTGGTCCTCTGTCACGGCCATTGTTTGCACCAGATTTTAAAGATTCAAGCATGCAACCTACATCTGGTACAAGCTCAAAAACTTCACCTGAACAGCCAAATAAGCAGAAGAGCAGCCGTAAAACAGTTGTTATTGCTGTTGTTGTAACTGCTGCAGTGACACTGCTTGTTGCTGCACTGCTCTTTTTATGCTGTCAGAGGGTTTGTGGGACTGGATCCGGAGCCAGACGAAAAGACGAGAGGCCTCTTTTGTGTTTAAGCTTAAGTGACTATTCTATTGGTATATAGTTAGTTCCTTTCTCATGTGTTTTTCAAAATTTAATAGCATTTTGAAATTTGCTATACTAATATGTTTTGCAATTTTGATTTTTTCAGGTTCATCACGGAAGTCATCTGCATTAGGAAATTCACTTAAGAAAGTGAATCCTGGTAATCAGTCATTCCATACCGACCCGGACCAAAACAAAATGGGTTCATGTTTGGATGGTAATTTTAACGTAGAGCCAAATAGTCTGAATATCTCAAAAATTGAAATTTCAATGGGGTCTGTTGCTGGTGCTGCAATAGCACAAAATTCTGCAAAGATACCACCGTCTCCTCTGAAACCCCCTCCTGGAAGGTTGGGCACCCCTGAACTGCCTCCTCTGAAGCCTCCTCCTGGAAGGGCAGATCCCGCTGCACCACCCTCCACTCCTGGCAAGACAGTTCCTCCCCCTCCTCCTCCTCCTCCTCCTCCTATACCACCTCCATCTCTAAAACCTCCTTCTGGCGCACCACGTCCTCCCCCTCCAGGACCACCTCCTCCACCACCTATGGTCCTCAAGACTGGTCCTCGCCCTCCACCGCCTCCAAGCAGTGCTCTCCCTCCGCCTCGGCCGCCTGCCATGGGCTTGAAACCACCACGAGCTTCACCTCTTGGACCGAGGCATCCGTCAACTAAGGCTTCTGCTCAAGGGGATGAGGCTGATGCTCCTAAAACCAAGCTAAAGCCATTCTTCTGGGATAAGGTTCTGGCAAATCCTGATCATTCAATGGTTTGGCATCAGATTAAATCGGGGTCCTTCCAGTAAGTTGCTCTCTGTCCCTTTCTCCCTCATCCCTCTTTGATGTTGCTTATGGATTGTTATAAGTATTAGCTGCCAAAAAGACAATGAACATGTTTATGAACAGTTTCAATGAAGAGATGATAGAAACTCTATTTGGCTATTCCCCTGCTGAGAGAAACAAGAATGAGCCCAAGAAGGAGTCTTCATCCAAGGATCCTTCAACACAATATGTTCAAATAATTGATCAGAAAAAGTCACAGAATTTATCGATTCTTCTGAAGGCATTGAATGTGACAACAGACAAAGTTTGTGATGCACTTCAAGAAGGTGATTCTCTTCTCCACATTGCAGCTAAATATAATATCGGTAATTAGCAGAGGCTGACCCATTTTGAGCTGAATCAGGAAGTGAGCTTCCATCAGAAATACTTCAAACTTTGTTAAAAATGGCACCAACAACAGAAGAAGAACTGAAGCTGAGGCATTATAGTGGTGAACTTTCTCGCCTTGGGTCTGCAGAGCGGTTCCTAAAAGTATTGGTTGACATCCCATTTGCCTTTAAAAGGCTAGAATCATTGCTTTTCATGTGGAGTCTGCAGGAGGAAGCATCAATTACTAAAGAGTCCTTTGCTACATTAGAGGTAAGACATTGGATCTTTGCTTCAGTTGATTCTAATTCTCACTGGTTTCTGCTTTTTCCCATTCCCACTCCTTGACTGATTATTTTCACTCGGTCCTTTTTGCTCGTAATGTATGTGCAGCTACAGTGCGATGGCACAACGGAAAGATCTGAAATACCATCATATTGCATGAGATAGTCCAATATAGTCCAATAAATTATGCTTAGAAGATTTTTATTTGTCTAGTATAGATTATCTGGTGCCTTTACGTTTTTCCACATTTTGGACTCAAGAAACTGCACAAAAAAAATAAACATGTTGTCTATTTTCCATGACTTTTGTCTTCTTTATAATTTTTTCTTATCTTCTTCTCATTGGTGTTGTTGGAAGCTCCCATCCTGCTATCTTTTTTTTCCTTTCCCTCACTTCTTACCTAGCGAGGCTGGAGAAAGAAAATACACTTGGTAATCTTGGAGACAGCGACGCATAATTTACAACAGATCTCAGCTGCTGCTGATTCTTCTTCTTCTGTTGCTGCTGATTCTTCTTGTTCTGTTTAGATTTCTAAAGTTACATCCTATTAAATTGTGTTGTTACAATTCTCCTTGAATATCTGTTCTTTCTCTATTGAGCTCAAACATTTTTAACATCAAGCTGGTCATTTTCATCTATTTTACATTGATCTTGGCATTATATTCTATTTATCTAAGTGTCTGACATGTTTTCTGACTGTCAAGTGGGTGTTATTCGAACCTGAATCCATTTGTCAGTGGTACTTAAATTTTATATTTCTTTTTGTTTTTTTTTGCTTTTCCATAAACACCTTAATAGTCAGTTGACATACATATACCAGCATGCACACGCTCAGTCATAAATGCATTACAGTGTTACAGACATATCTACTCGTTGATCCATCAATTCTGCTTGTTACAATTTTCCAATAAACTTAGTTATTTATTAGTATATTTGTACATAGTAGCCTCTAGCTTTTATGGCATCTCCCTTTTATGCTGCAGGCTGCTTGCTTGGAACTCAGAAAAAGCCGATTGTTTCTCAAACTCCTAGAGGCTGTTCTCAAAACTGGTAATCGCATGAATGATGGAACCTTTCGTGGTGGTGCACAAGCATTTAAACTCGACACACTTTTAAAACTATCTGATGTAAAAGGAACAGATGGAAAAACTACACTCTTGCACTTTGTTGTCCAAGAGATAATCCGCTCAGAAGGTTCACGAGCTGCCCGTGCAGCTAAAGCTGGCCGTAGCAGGTCCAGCATCAAGTCTGATGATGTCCTTGAGGATTCTTCTCATGATTCAGAAGAGCACTATCGTAGTATCGGTCTTCAGGTGGTCTCAGGTTTGGGTGGTGAGCTTGAGAACGTCAAAAAAGCTGCAGTTTTGGATGTTGATGGCTTAACAGGAACAATTGCCAAACTTGGTCATGGATTCATTGAAGCCCGGGATTTCCTTAACTCGGATATGAGGAGTTTAGGTGAAGAAAATGGGTTCCACCAAGCTCTAAAGAATTTTGTTCATAATGCTGAGGTTGACACAAAATGGTTATTTGAGGAAGAGAAGAGAGTAATGGCTCTGGTGAAGAGCACAACAGATTACTTCCATGGGAACTCTGGCAAGGATGAGGGTTTGCGGTTATTTGTCATTGTTCGGGATTTCCTCATAATGTTAGATAAGGAATGCAGAGAAGTGAAAGACGCCCCAAGGAGGCCGAATAGGATGCTAAGGAAAGAGGATTCACAACCCCGCCATTCTCCTTCTCCAGATCCTCGTCAGAGTCTTTTTCCAGCTATCACTGACAGACGGATGGATAGTTCTAGTTCAGATGATGACACTCCATAGATCTGTTAGTGGAAGTATAAAGAAAAGGATGATATGTTAATCCTATCATCAGAATGCCATCTGTAGTTCATAGGAACATCAAAGATGGTTGGAAGGGGTTTGAAACCATGGCACTTAATACAAGAAATACTTTGATAAGAAGACACACATGACTGAAGCCAGCAATGGTCTGTTCACCTACACTTATAACTCTATTGTTGCAACGAAGAACAGGGGATTTAATACATGGTTCTGAAAGGATTTTTCGTTCGCGACGGTCCAGTGGTTCATAAACGGATAGAATTTTTTTTGTCTTTAATTCTTTCACCATTTTTTGGTGATAATGTTTCATTAATTTGGAATTAGAGTAGCCAATGGATTGTTTTATCTTCAGGTGAATGCAATTTCAAGTTTTTTAGCCGTTAATTTGTCTCATTTGACGGTCAAATTTTAAAAAAAGGAATCAATTCAAACAAATTATATAGTTCAAGAAACAATTAAAAGTTCACGGATCAATTTAAAATTAAGATTATAGTTAACATTTACGAGAGTTGTATTGATATTAGGGTAAAAGAGAGTTGTACAATTACATAAAAACCCCTTATAGAACAATAAACAACAATATAATACAACAATACTATCTCTAGTTTCTACACTCCCCCTCAAACTGAGGCTGAGTAACACGAGGTAGAGTGAAGATATCTGCAAGTTGGTGCTGAGATGCAACACGAGGTAGAGTGATCTCGCCATCTAGATATTTGTTATGAATAAAATGACAGTCAATTTCAATTTGTTTCATCTGCTCATGAAATACTGGGTTAGATGTAATTCGTATGATACTGACATTATTTGCAAATAAAAAAAATGTTGGAGTTTGAATAGGCACACCTAGCTCTTGCAAAATACCTCTAAGCCAAGTAATCTTACTATAAGATGAAGACATTGCTCTATACTCTGCTTCAACTGAAGACTTATGCTCCGTTTGGTACAATAAAAAAGTGGGAGGATGAAAAGTTAGAAAGATGAAAAATTAAAAGGATAAATAAAACATTATATTTGGTAAGAAAGAAAAGTAGGAAGGATGAAAAAGTAGATGAATTAACTTTTCTTCCGACTCACCAAAATCAATCATTCTAAAATCGGAAGGAAAGTGGATGAAAAGTTAATTATTTGTGTTGAGATGTATTTTATTTGTCTATATATCTTTATATATATATATATATACGTATACATTAATTTCATATAAAAAATATATATATTTTAAAAAATTTTAAAAATAAATTTTTAAAAAATAAAAAAAATATTTTAAATTAAAAAAAATTATTTTTTTCATCTTAATTAAGGGTGAAAATTTTCAACTCAACACGATGACACGACTCGAACTCAATACGAAAATAAACATGTCAACTCGTAACTAGACACGACACAATTAGTTAAATGAGTTAAGTTAGGTTTGACTAATATTCGATTCAAACTCGTAATGATTCCACGAATCTGACACGACATGACTCGATTGTCACTCCTAATTTTAACTAACACACAAAAAAAAATAGTCATTTTTATTTTTCATTCATCCAACCAAAATATAAAGGAAGGAAAGTGTATCCTTCCTACTTTTCATCCTTAAATGATAGAAAGTGTATCTTTTTTATTTTTCATCCTTCCTACTTTCCATCTTGCTCTGTTTGGTACGATGAAAAAATAGGATGATGGAAAGTTGAAATGATAGAAAATTGGACGGATAAATAAAACATCATGTTTGATAAGGAAGGAAAGTAGGAAGGATGAAAAAGTGGATGAATTAACTTTCCTTCCAACTCACCAAAATCAATCTCTCCAAAATCGGAAGGAGAATGGATGAAAAATTAATTATTTGTGTTGAAATGTATCTTATTTGTCTATATATATTTTTTATAAATGCATATATTATGTATACATTAATTTCAAATAAAAATACAATGATAATATATATATATATATTAAAAAAAATTAAATTAAAAAAATTTTAAATTAAAAAAATATATTTTTTCCATCGATGAAATTTTTCGACTCAACACGATGACACGACTTGACCTCGATATGAAAATAAACAGGTCAACTCGTAACTTGACACAACACAATTAGTTAAATGAGTTAAGTTAAGTTTGACTAATATTTGACACAAACCCATAATGACTCAACATAAAACTGATACAACACGATTCGATTGTCACACCTAATCTTACCTAGCAAAAAAATAAAAATAGTTATTTTTATTTTCCATCCAATCAACCAAAGACAAAAAAAAAAAGTGTATCCTTCCTATTTTTCATATTTGAAGGAAAAAAAATGTATCCCTCATACTTTTTATCCTTCTTATTTTTCATTCTCCCTATCAAAAGGAGAATTAGAAACAATGTGATGTTTCTTACACTTCTAAGAAATAAAAAAGTCTCCGAGAAACACACGCCAACCAGTCATAGAGCGTCGGGACTAACCACCCAATCAGCATCTGCATAGGCTCGTAAATTGGTAGATGATTGAGAAGGAAAGAACAACCCTTTAGAGATAGTTTCTCTAAGTTATCGAATAATACGCTAAACTACAGTAAAATTAACCAGGCATGGATTGGAAACGAACTGACTAACCACAAAACCATGGAAAGGAAAAACATTCACAACCAACTTAAAAAAACCAGTAATAGCAGAAAGATCAGATCAGCCAAAATTTAACAACCATGCATCAACTCCCAACTGGAAGTCGAATGAATGCAATTGTGCTTAATAGTTTCTTCCATGACTCCGTCCAAACCTAAAGAATTAGTAATCCATTCGTCGATTTTGTTGATGACGACAATTACGTTAATTTAACGTCTATCTACCGCGAGAAATTTGTTAATTCAATGCCTATCCACGATGATAAATTTGTTAATTCAACATCTACCAATGATGACAAATCTGTTAATTTAATGTCTACCAACCACGATGACAAATCTATTAATTTAATATCTATCCACGACGACAAATATGTTAATTCATGTCTACCAACAATGACAAATCTGTTAATTCAGTGTCTAACCACAATGACAAATCTGTACAACGACAAATCTGTTAATGCAATGTCTACCCACGACGACAAATCTGTTAATTCAATATCTACCCAAGATGACAAATCTGTACAATGACAAATCTATTAATTTAATATCTACCAATAATGACAAATCCAATGAATCTGTTAATTCAATACCTACCATCGACGACAAATCTGACAAATTTGTTAATTCAATGTCTACCAACAACGACAAATCTAAAAATCTGTTAATTCACGACGAATCTAACAAATTTGTTAATTCAATGTCTCCCCACAACAATAAATTTAACAAATCTATTAATTCAATGCCTACCAAGAATGACAAATCCTTGCTGATTCAAGTTCTACTACAAATTGTCTCAACTAAAGCAACTTAAAAAGCAATCCAAATGCCTGCAATGAATGAACATGCTAAATTTTCCAAACGCTATAATCATGTGTCGTTGTAGCCAAAAATACTAAATTGCATCTGTTCCTATCTCCTCAAAAAGAATGTTCAGTTCATCATTTAAGAACAAATTATATCAACTGAAAAATTACTGGACAACATCTACTCCAGTGACTCAAGACATAAAAAGTGCTGTATCTAAACATGGTGATGTCTAGGTCACATCACATAACTCAAGTTCATCACTCAAATTAAACACCAAACACCAACTCAACTGACTTTTAAATAAATTCACATACCATTATTTGAAGCCCCATAGGAATCTTTCACAAAAATATTCAACTCTTTATAAAAGTTGATTTCTCCTACATGTAAGCACTCTTCAACATGAAACCACCCACATTTAGCAACAAGTCCCAAATTTTCAACCCACCCATTTGCACTTTACTTTAGATTTGTTGGCTAAGTTAAATAACTAATGGGACGTTTCCGAAGTTTTAGACTGATTTATGAGTGACATGTGTCTCGACATTAATGTTTCGGAGCATTTATAGGTGACATGTGTCGTCGACATTGTGGTCTCAAAATGAGCCATGAGTAACAGGTGTCCTCAGCATTGATGCCTTGGAGCGTTTCCCCAAGCAACAGGTGTCCTCGACATTTTGTGGTCTCGAAGTGATCCACGAGGTGTTCTTAACATTAATGCCTCGGAGTGTTCCCCTCTGGTGACATGTGCCCTCAGCATGGTATAATTCGGAATGTTCCATCCCCTTGTCACCATCTTTAGACTCTTGGCACCAAGCCATCCACGCTTACGTAATGTGAACAATTGCCTTGACGGTTAGCCTTTGTCAAATGATGAGGATAGACTCATAAGAAAAAAAGCAAAAATATCCAAGAAAAAAGGCCATGACGGTTAGCCTTTGTCAAGTGATTGAGGTAAAACAAAATATCATTGCTTGGAAGTGGGGTTGACTATCAAATCATAAATCTCCCTTCTCAAGATAGTCAGAATGGTTGGAAAAATAATTCAATAACCAATGAGGAAGACGTATGGAGTATGAAACATTAAATTCTTGACCATTTAGAGAGTGATCGACAAAAATATCTCTGCACATGTGCAGCCACAACCTAGGCACATTAAATAACCTCACAAAAGGATAAACCATATTTATTGTTCAGCAAAGTAAAAAGGGTTAATTATAAATTACACTATAAAAGATCATTTGAATATCAATTTTTACCTCTAAAAATAAAAAATCTTAATTTGCACCTCTCAAAGATATAAAGTTGTATCAATGTGTACCCCAAAAGATCAAAAATTTCAATTTATACCCTCAAAAATAGAAATTTGTATCAATGTGCACCGCCAAAGATCAAAAATTTAAATTTGTACCCTCAAAAATAAAAATTTGTATCAATGTGCACCTCCAAAGATAAAAAATCTCAATTTGCACCCTCAAAGATAGAAATTTGTATTATTGTGCACTTAAAACTAATTGCCGTCAATTTGCTGACTAAAACTAAATTGATAAATTATACCTAAATTCCCTCATGCTTGTCAGTTAATCATTTAGACCCTTTCACAAAATAAACGGTAATATAAAATTATAATTTTTTATTAGGATAAAATCATATTTTTTAACAGTTATAAAATTCTAATAAAAATACTCTCAATCTAAAATGTCCCCCTAATTGGGCATTCAAATAATTATGTTTAAGTGATATATTGCATTAGATATAAAAAATATTATATAAATACTTATATTCTATTGGACATTTAAATTGTAAGCTTGATTATGAACTTTAGAGTATATTGGACCCACAAAATAAAAGGTAATATAAAATTATAATTTTTTATTAGGATAAAATTATATTTTTAACGGTTATATTAACAGATATCAACTAAAAAGTGTTACGTGTTACACGTGCACAAACGTTATGAGATGTAAGAGTAATATTCTAAATGTGAAGAGATCCAAATGATTAAGTGACAAGCGTGAGGGGATTTAGGTATAATTTATCAATTTAATTTTAGACAGCAAATTGACGACGATTAATTTTAGGAACACATTGATACAAATTTTTATCTTTGAAGATGCAAATTGAGATTTTTTATCTTTAGGGGGTGTACATTGATACACATTTCTATTTTTGAGGGTTCAAATTGAGATTTTTGATCTTTGGGAATACACATTGATACAAATTTTATGTTTGAAGGTGCAAATTAATTTTTTTTATTTTTAGAGATACAAATTAAAATTCGAACAATCTTTCGGAGTGCAATTTACAATTAACCCAAATAAAAAACATGAGCATTAAGTGTTTAGAGATCTGAGCATTAAATCAAAAAATTTCTACCAAATCTACGCACCATATGTTGCCCTCCTAAGAACAACTCCAATAGATGCTTCAAATGCCCAAAATAGGTAAATTTTAGCTAACCAAAACCACACTCCAATAGATTATGTTGATATGTTATAAAATAGATTTTTGCCACCGTAGTAATATGTAAATATAATCCTTTCATTTCTTACATTCTCTCTTTTTTTCTTTTCATTATTCCCAAAAAATATAATACAAAAAGATAATAAATAATATTTAAAAAAAATAATTAAAAATATTGAAGTGTGTATTGAAAAAGTGAATAACTAAAATAGAAAAAATATTTTTTGAGTAGTTAAAATAACTACTATTGTTAGAGATGCTCTAATGAACCAAAGAGGTGTTTTCCCTCCAAGTGACACAACTGTCCACAATAATTAACTCCTGAGGTATAAATAACACTCTCAAGTTCAAATCTAATGTATGCCACCTCTTGCCTAGAAATCACGTGAAAAAACACTTCAACACCCTTAAGCGACAAAACTCTATTCAAGAAGTTACATGCAAGTAGATCATTTGTAAAGAATTCCATCAACGTGCATTACATTCTCTCACTAGCCATTCACTGTGGGACACTCAACTTCCATGGCAAACTCGAACTCATAGGAGGAGAGATCTATCATCTTATTCATTGCGTTAAAATCATCCCGCACAACAACTTAACAAACAAACCACAACCACCTCCATACACCTAAAATTGAATGAAGCAAGTGAAGAATTCAAACATGAACGAGTAACAGAAGGCAGCACATAGAAAAGTTTCATTAATTCCATCTATTAAGAATGTAGATCTCAGCATTGGTGTGAAACAGATGGATGATTGATTGTTTTATATTCACAGTACCAAAGAAAATCTAAAAACTACAGCGAATACAACAACTAGTACAGACTCACCAACACCTAATTAGAACACTAAAAACAAAACTAATACAAAGGCACTAAATCCAAGCGATACAATGAACTCTGCTCTGTTCATCTAATCCTCATCGGCAGAAGGTTTTGATGAACCGCCAGCTTTCTTCGGCAGCAAAAGGTTGTGAATGTTCGGCATCACACCACCATTCGCAATTGTGACATCTCCGAGAAGCTTACTCAGTTCTTCATCGTTTCTCACAGCCAATTGAATATGTCTGGGCACAATCCTAGTTTTCTTGTTGTCCCTCGCAGCATTCCCAGCCAATTCAAGAACCTATAAACACACAGAAGTAACCATTACATCATAACCACATCAAAATTCGAAACCCAAAAAATTAGGGATATCGATGAAAACAATCAAATTGAGTAAATAGAAGGAAGCTAAACGATTTATGGACAAAAAACAAGTAAAATTACATGAAAACTTGAAAACCAAGATTCGGAAACCCTAAAATTTGGGGATAATTTGGATGAAACAATGAAAGTGAATAAAAAGAGAGAAATTAAGAAATTACTTCGGCAGCGAGGTATTCAAGGACGGCGGCCAGATAGACTGGAGCTCCAGCGCCGACACGTTCGGCATACTTGCCGGCTTTGAGGAAACGGGCAATACGGCCGACGGGGAACTGAAGGCCGGCCTTGCTGCTACGAGATTGGGCTTTCTTTGAAGCTCCAGAGCCTAGTGTTTTGCCTCTTCCAGCCATTATCGATGTCGCAGAAAATTGACTTCGCAGAGAGAGGCAGAGAGAGGCGGAGAGAGAGAGGGGTGGCAACGACAAAGAGGCGGTGTTATTTTACTGTGAACTATAGTGGATTCGGTTGCTGTGCTTATATAAGAATTGAGGTTTTGAACTTTGACCAATCAGGTTAGATTACACGGATCGAGGTTCTTGATCGTGGGATTAGAAGAGAAAGAACGGTTGGATTTTATGTCTTAATTCGTCTCCACCGCTTGAAGCCTTGGCTTGAACCTGCAGTTTTGGTGCAATGAATTGACAGATATGTCCCTACTGTTTTCGACGATTACCTGGCCCGCTCCTTATGATTGGTTTTGGGATCTGACAACTTTAAACCCCCCCCCTCAACACATTTTGTTAGATTTCACCGTTAACTATGGACAAAACTCAAACGATAAATACAAGTGACATATATTGAAGGTCATTTTCGACATTTCACCTATTGTGTATGTGTTTTACGCGCCCAAAATTCCCTCCCTTGATGCTCTGTTCCTAGACGAAATCCCTTCATCTCCTACATTCAACGACTGAAGCATAATGTCTTGGTTAGGGTTAGGGTTTTGTGTTCCTGATTCTCATATTGAATGAATGTTGTGAATAGGTAGACCTTTCATCTCATTCCCATCTCCAAAATTCTCTGTTTGATGCTTTGTTCCTAGACGTAGTCCCTTTATCTCCTACATTCAACGACTGAAGCACACTGTCTTGGTTAGAGTTAGGGTTTTGTGTTCTTGATTCTCATATTGAATGAATGCTGTGAATAGGTGACCTTTCATCTCATTCCCATCTCCTACATTCAACGACTAATTAAACCAGAATGAGTTTGTTATTGCGGGTAGTAGGTGTTATCTTCCATCCACAACAAGTCTATAGTAAGTATTGCATCTCATACTTGTAGCTTTGGTTGTTTGGTGTTGGGTATTGGGTATTAGAATAATTGTCGTGTTGTTGGCTTTTTGGTGTTGGGTATTGGGTATTGGGTTTTATGTATTGTGTTCCTTAAAGAAATCGGGTACATTTTTGTTCCTTACAGAATTTGGTTGTTGGAAGCATATGCCCTTACAGAATTGTTTTAATCTTACAGAATTCTTTTAATCCATATTTTGTTGGATTTTTCTATATTGATTGTCAGTAGTTGACTGCAATTTATTCTTGTGTTGGCTTCACAATGCATAAGCAGGTCTGTGCTCAAATTTTTTCACTATAGAGATGCATTATGGTGGTAAGTTCAAGCATATGCCCCGCAGAATGTACTTAGGAGGGAAAGTTAACCATTTTGATTTGTGTGATGTTGATAAAATCTCTGTCCTTGAGATAAGTGAAATGACAAAAGAATTACAGTGTGAGGTGGTTACTCGTTATCACTATAGAGTTCTTGGAATGAATCTCATTGATGGTTTGAGGGTGTTGAATGATGACAGTGATGTATTAGGAATGGTAGAGTTGGTTCCCAAGAACAAGGTAATAGAAGTATACTTGGAACATGACTTAGTTGACAAAGAATATGATGCATATGAAGAGTACGATGCAGTTGATGGTGATCATTCCGATGCATCAAATTATGAAGAAGTGTCTAACAGTGGTGAAAAAGAAACTAATGATTACTAAAGTAGACAACGTGACTGAGTTTGGTGGTTTGGATGAAGATACAAACATGAGGCAGTAATGCACAAATAATAGTGAACATGCAGTGGACACAGATGTTCTCTCTGATGATGATGCTACTTCTGATGAAGTTAGAATGATTTTCAGTTCATCTGATGATGATGCAGTGGACAGTTCATCTAAACCAAGACCAAGATATGCAAAATTTAGTGCAAAGAAAGACATGGAACATCCTGAATTCAAGTTAGGTATGTTGTTTGCGTCATCGCAACAGTTTAAGCAAGCTGTTAAACATTATGCCATTTGGAAAGGGAAGGCCATAAGGTTTGTCAGAAATGAGAAACACAGGGTCAGGGCTAAGTGCAAGCCACATTGTGAGTGGATGATATTTGCATCCAAGGTCCAAGATGAAGATACATTGCAAGTGAAGACATTTAATGATGAACACACTAACTGCAACTGGTCATGGCATAATAGGCATGTAACAGCAAACTGGCTATCTAAAAAAAACATGCACAATACTAGATCAAATCCTGAATGGCCATTACAAGCCTTTAGGGAAGCTGTGGAGGAAGACCATCAGGTGGGTGTGTCCATGAATGTGGTGTGGAGAGCAAAAGAAGCTGCTAAAAATGTTATTCAAGGGAATCACAAAGAACAGTACAAGAAGATATGGGATTATTGTGAAGAAATAAAAAGAACATATCCGGGGTCTACTTTAGTTGTAGATTACGAACAAGTCAACCCTGGGGAAGTGAATCAAAGGTTCAAAAGATTTTACTGTTGCTTAGGACCTTTGAAAGAAGGATTTATACAAGGTTGCAGGACATATATAGGCATAGATGGCTGCCACTTGATAGGCCCCTACCCTGGACAACTATTATCAGTAGTTGGAGTAGATGCTAATAATGGAATATAGCTTGTTGCATATGCCATAGTTGAAACAGAAAACACTAGTGCATGGAAGTGGTTTTTTGAAGTTGTTCTGTGAAGATATAAACATGGTGAATCAGTTTCATTGGACTTTTATGTCTGACCAATAAAAGGTATTCCTTGTCAGTTTCATTAGACTTTCTAACTGTATTCTTTTAAAACATTTTACCATATTATCGTGTAGTATTATGTCTTATTGAATGTTGTGTCATGTATTAGGGAATTCGTAATGTCATGGAGTCATTACTACCAAATTGTGAACACAGGTATTGTCATAGACATCTTTATAATAATTTCAAAAAAGAGCATAGAGGAAAGAAGTTGAAAGAGTTGATGTGAGATTGTGCTAAGGCTACCAATGTGGAGTACTTTATGACGACAATGGATGAAGTGAAGAAGGAGGATCCTAGTGCTTTCGACTGGTTAGTCACATCTGTACAACCCTTTCATTGGAGTTTATCGCACTTTTCTACCATTCCTAAGTCTACTCACCTTTTGAACAACCATTGTGAATCTTTCAAAAAGTTTGTTTTAGATGCAAAGATAAGCCAATAATCACACTGCTTGAGACTATTAGAAACTTGTTGATGGAAAGGATACAGAGAAGGAGAGATATAATGCTTAGGTTGAGTGGCCCTAACTGTCCAATGGTTAGAAATAGGTTAGAGAAAATAATCAGAGTCTCATACTTGCAGGCCCAGATTTAATGGTTTGGACAGTTTTCAAGTTTTATGTTCTGATGGGGCTTAGTTTGTGGTAAACATAAGAGATAGAAGTTGTAGTTGTAGGAAATGGGACCTTAGTGGAATTCCATGTACTCATGTTGTGTCAGCAATTCACTATCATGGCAGAAACCCTCACTTGTTTGTTGATGATTGTTTCAAGAAAAAGACATACTTAAAGACATATGACCATGTATTGCACCCTATCAATGGAAGTGATTTGTGGCCTCCAACAGGAAAAATACCACTAGATCCACCTATAGCTCATGTGCAACCAGGCAGACCAAAGAAAGCAAGAAGAAGAGAATTTGATGAGCCTCCAAAAGTTGAGAAATTGGGTAGGAAAAGAGTTAAGATGACATTGTAACAAATGTGGTAACTTTGGCCACAACTAAAGAAGTTGCAAAGGGCCAAATAGTCTACCAAGGTCAGTCCCAAGTGTGGAAAAAACTGTTTCAACTAATGTTATAGGTGGCAGAAGACCTAAATTACCTGTGAGTGTCTACTACTTATGATACTTAGTTATTTGTTATGACCATATTTGCCTTCATACTCAAATGTTATATTTCAATGTAGGTAAAAGACATCAATCACATACATCAATCTCAGTCCCAATCCCAATTCAATCACAAACATGAAGCTCAGTCCCAATTCAATCACAGACAGCAAGCCCAAATGTAACTTAGTCACATTCAGCAGCTCATGGTCGTTTGTTTGTGAGGCCAGGGATGTCACAACCTCCACAATCTCATCATCCCAATGATGGTAGGCCATCCTCATCAGATGGTCAGAGGGTTGTAACACGTTCATCACTACAAAAAAAAGCTGAAGCAATGAGAAAAAATAAAAAGAATGGTGGGCAATTAACTCAATAGCTTGACTGGTGGCTGAGTATTTTGTAAGATGGACAAAGAAGAAGGTGGACTTTGTCTTTGAGTATTTTGGTCACATTCAGCAGCTCTATATGGATGTTCTTTGCTTTTTGGGTTCCTGGAGTTTTTTGTTGTCTGTTTTGGACTTTGTTTGTCTTAGCTAAGTGCAAGCCACCTTGTAACAACTTATGAAGTGTTGTGTTTTGTATATATGAACATCTTATTATGCAGCAAGTGTTGTGTTCATATGAACATCCACAATCTGAACATCTTATTAGTGTATATATGAACATAAAACACTAGATTATACAAATGTCTCACTAATGAAGAGAATGTTAGTTTAACAAAGTGAATTTTTATTGGATGTTAATTGAACGAATTAAATGTTAATTGAATGATTATGGATATAAATTGGATGCACTGATTCATCTGAAACATATCAGGCAACACTTATCCATTACTAATAACAAACATATGGTAGATGATCACTAATAAGAAACTCGAACAAATACATCAACTACATCTTTCCATTACTAATTAACATTACATCCTTACTAACTTAACAAGCCATAAAAACATACAAGCAATTCATATTCCCATTCCCATTACAAGAACAATTTTTTTACATTCAGCACTTTCTCCTGCAATTTCTCTTAATCAAATTTTACAGTCGGTTCAAATTGACTGTCAAAGCTTGTCGATGCTTCTCCACCAGTTCCATTGCTGGATAATGCCCACATTACCAACCACGAAATTACCAATGCAACCCATAGGAGACACTCTCTTTTTTTTTGTTTGGTAGCTTGTTTCTCTGCAACTGAAACTCGTTTTATAAGGCCAGGGATTATCTGTCGGGCACGAGGACAAATAGGTGGGTCGTACCAGTCGAAGAACCCGCAACCCCTATTCTACAAGTACACGAACATGTTATATATGTTAGAAATTGTTGTTACCTACAAGAGAAGAACGTTAGTGGCAGAATATATCCATGGCTTGATTTTCAATCCAAATTGTATATGTTAAAAACTTACCATGGACATGTAGCAAGAGAAGAACCTCCTGCCTGGATTACTATCAGTCCAGGACGTCTTCATCACTGCTCTTCTAGCACAGTGGCAGTAAACATCCATGGCTTTATTTTTTTTTTTTCTCTCTCTCAACTGGACAGAACAAAGCATTAGGTCATTTATGTGGTTTACCCAAACAGAAAATAGAGCATCAATGGAGGGAATTTTTGGTGCCTAAAACACATACACAATAGGTGAAATGCCGAAAATGACCTTCAATATATGTCATCTGCATTTTCCGTTTGAGTTTTGTCCATAGTGAATGGTGAAATCTAACGGAAGGTGTTGATTAAAATAATTTAAATAGTTCAAGGGGTAAAATCAAAAAATTAAAGTTCAGGGGGCAATTTAAAAAAATTAGAAAAGTTCAGGGACCATTTATATAGTTTACCCTTATTATTATTATGCTTAAATTAATAAAAATTGGACAATTAAATAGATTCATCCTACAGGCATTTAGATAGATTCACCAGTACTAGCTGATAAATTGGACAATTAAAATGAGCCTGGCCAAGGTTCACTAAGGCTAACCCTCTTAGGGCACCCAAACACATGCATTGGATAGTTTCGTAGCCAGCCCATATAAATTAATGGTCTATTATGGGCTATGGGCAGACTGTGTTATTCACTCCAGAAAACCAAGTAAAAGCAACTCCCGTTCAGATAAGGGCGTCGATTTTAGTAAACAAAACATGAACACGAATAACAAGACACAACTTGAATTAACACTCTTATATACATATGCATGTGGAGGAGTTTGAGCTTTGGACATGGAGTCACAGAGCCCGTGGGCTCAAGAGTCCAAAACCACGAAGACTATTGCCACGAGCCTACATTATTGTAGGGTTTCAATCGCGTAAAATGTCGCACTACATTTTTTTTAAAACAGAATGAATATTAAAAATTAAAATAGACAATTACATATACTTAGACAACCTGAGATCCTAGTTGTCATCGTCTCAAGCCATTGCGTTGCCTAATTAGGGGTAACACAAAGGATTTGTAGATCAAGTGATTTCAGACAACGGAGATCGATAGCTACATAACAGAGATCAATATCCATGATATCATGTCTAGAAAATGAATCCCAGCGGCCAACACGTGCCTGCATTTAATGGATGAATGTTTACACGTACCAAACTTGCAATATGTAACATACATATTTCCTCTCTCTCTCTCCCTCTCCCTCTCCCTCTCCCTCTCCTACCTGTAGTTTCCTTGTTGCCTATGTTTCCATTAATGGGGTTTATGTTTTAAGAACTCAAAAGGACTAACAATTATAATCTTGAGGAGTAACTCAAGTGATAATAAGAAAAAAATATAAATTTAAATTATGAGGAATTTGAATTTGAATTTGAATTTTAGTAACTTTTTAGCGTTAGATTATCAGAAATTTATCCTTTATTAATATCTTAGTTTTGACGTGAATGATCTATCTTTGATTGAATCAAAGAGAAAATTAATCAAAATATACATAAACTGATCCGAACAGTTAGACCGTTGAAAAAAAAAAAGACTAACAAGTATGATGCCAAATATTTAAATGCCTCGTCATGTCTTACTTGCCCCTATCTTGGCTCTTCCCCACCAGTGTATGTCTTCATCACTATTGACAAAAACTATGGTAATCCCAATTAAATCACTAATCTCTTACCGAGGCCATCAAAATAGGGTGAATGTCTAACCCCCTACCAACCCCCTAAACTTTAGATTTAATTTCACTTTATCCCTTAAATTATTGAATTTTTCACATTATTCCCTCAATTATTTTGATTATTTTACATTGTCCCAATCACAAACGTCCGTTATCTTTTTTGACAAAAATTGCTGACGTATAGAGACAAAGTGAAAAAAAATTACATAGTTCAAGGGTAAAATAAAATATTCGTTAAATATGTAGCAGATGTTAGTAAGTGAGAAAGTTTGAACAAAATCATATAATTGAGAGTAGAATGTGAAAAATATAATAATTAAGGAAACAAAATACTTACCAAAGAAAAGGCGACAAAGTAAAAAAAAAAATTATAGTTAACAGAGTCAAAAATAATTTATCCCTGAAAATAAGAAATTGTTCATCTTCAAAGTGTTTTTTCATCATTTGTTAACTCTGAGAACCTCTCTAATGGTGCGTTACGTAAATTTAATATATACTTAATCAATTACATGTGTAATGGATGTATCAAGATTCTTAGGAGATTTGAATTTAAGATTTTAAATTATTAATCGTTGAAGTGAGGTCAAACGAATTATATAAGGTGGTTTTATTTTTCATCATATCTTGGCTCTCTCTCTTTTCTCCAAAAATTGAATACAGAGTTCCATAGCGAATGATCTTAAAAAATAATGCTATGTAACCAAAATCTGTAATTCAAATGAAGGGCATCAATAAGCTCTTCTCTTCCGGCTTGGAATTTGGAGTCCGGACTTCTTTTATTATTTTCCTTTTGACCCGGAAAGTAATGGCTGGGTAAATATGAACTATGTTGTTCTGCACTGAAACTTGCCCATACACACCGGTGTTTGGTCATATGAAAAAGGGTCTAGGTCCTAGGGCCCTCCCCTACACGTTTGAGTTTTAATTAGTAGAGATGACTGTAAGTTAATTTAATGCCTATAGTAGAAACATTAAATAAAGGTCTTTGTTATTTTTAATATTAGTTTTAAAAAAATTAATTTATTTTTATTTTTTTATGTAAAAGGGAGATAAAAGAGAGATGTATTAATATATCGAGAAAGAGATTTCAACTTTTATTTTTATTTTTTACTGCAGAAAGGGAGAAAAAGTGTTTAATTTCAATTTTTGTTTTTATTTTTTAATTTTTTACCAAAGTGAAAGAGAGAGAGAAAGTGAATGAGAGTAAATATAAGTTGACTTTTGAGTATTTTTTTAATTTCTAAGTTTTTAATGTTATGAATTGGATTATAGGCCCAAATTATTGTAATAAAAATTTTGATTACATTTCATTTTTGGGGATTTTTTGTAGGGGTTAAAATTTAGTGATGCACATAAAATTATGGGTCATTCTAAAAATTTGGAGCTTAAAGCTTATACTTTTTTTCCCATACTGTTGGGTTGGCCCTGTGAATTATGGTAATTTTTTAGAGTTAGGTCAGAGAGATTTATTTCTTATTAATATCTTAGTTCTAACATAGATGATGTATTTTTGACCAAACTGAAAAATAAATTAGTTGAGATATACATAAACTAAATCAGACATTCTAAGGAAGGAAAAAAAAACATAGTGGAACTTAGTATTTGCTTGTGTGCTGTTTTTTTTTTTAGCATAAATTGACAGCCCCCCACAACATGAAGATCATGGTGCCAACTCATGACCATAAAATTCAACAGAATTTACTTACTCGTGAGTGCATTTTAGGATATGATGGCTAATGAAAAATGAATTCTAGTGGCAAATTTTATGTTAGTTTATTTGTAATTATTGAGCTTGAAAACAATAAAGTAAAGTTAAATAAAAAAATATAAAAACTTTATGCGTATATTTTCTAATTGGTAACAACAAATAAGAAAATGAAAAGTCCTTACAATTCCACAATGAGATAGAATCCCAACATCAAATCATGCTGCCCTTATTTAGTCCAACAAATAATCCTTCCAATTGAATGTCGTTTATTTGGACATTTAAACTCTGGGACGATATTTTTCTTTGTTGTTGTAATGAACATTTGTCTAACCAAGTGACTACTATTTTTTCTTTCAACGATTAGCAGTATTTGACTTAATTTACGTACATGTCGATTAATCTTCTCTCTAATTTGGTCAAAGACAATTCATTTACATTGCAATTAAATTATTAATAAGGGATAAATTTATCATGACCTAGTCTGAGAAGTTGTCAAAATTAAAACTCATGACATCTATATTTACAATTCATCATTGTTACCACTTGAGTTACCCTGGTTAGTGTCACAGGGTTAACTTCTCACTAAATTTTTGCCTTGTGATGGCACTAAGATCCCACATTTAGTCTCAGCCAGACACTCAGAATGCACATAGAACAGAGAAGGGACAGTAATCATACACACAGACAGAGCACACAAAATTTACAGGCAACATCCAAACATTTCTTTCTCAATAAAGTATAAGGAACTCAGCCTTGGGTTTGTTTATAAAAATGTGCCAACTTTATTGTTGCACTACAAACCCCAAACACCTTATTTATAATGTTCAGGGTGGCGGTTACAAGCCCAATCGCCTAGGCACATGACTACATTTCAAATCCTCCAGAAGTCTGCTCTGATTGAATAGTAGAGTAAGTTATAACTGATGTTTGTAACTTTCCTAAAGGCTGTCTGAATCTGACAGAGATCTCACATGCTATGCACTTGCCAAAAAACTGTCCAGAACTGCAGAGCACATGCCCAACTTCCTCATATGTTGTGTATGTGTCAGGAGCCCTCAGCATCCGAATTGCATTACATTCGTGCCTAACCATGGCCCAGCCCATGGCTCATTATTCAAGTTAGCATCGCCCCACAATTCAAGCCACCCGCTTTCTTGCTTGCATGCTGACTTGTGTCGACGTGCTCATGTGCATAGACTGTCTCCCTTAGTCATGCATGAGACTTCTGTCATTTTGGTTAAGGCATGAGTGCCTTTAGGCGAGACTACCCAATGTCAAATGCTGCTAATGGCTAAGGGGATAACAAACCACCCCCACCAGAAGAGCTCGACGTCCTCGTCGAGAGGTTGTCCCAATACTCCTTGATCTATTTCTCAAACTACCAAAGAGTCACATCTTGTTTCCAACTTGCATCTGTCTTGGAACCCTCTTTCCAATGCACCAGAAAATCAGTTCTGTGATTCTTCTTACTCTGACCCATGGTCCTGTGAGACAGAATCTTGTTGACCTCTCTGTCAAACTGTTTCCTGATGATAGGCGGAGCCCTCCTAGCTTGCTTTTTTCCAGCATTCAGTAAATCTTCCTAAAAAGGCTTTAGAAAACTCACATGAAAATTTTGGTGAATTTTCAATCGATTAGGCAACTTTAAGCGATAGACAACTTTCCCGACCTTCTTCATCACATCGAAGGGGCCATCGTATTTGGGAACCAACCCACGGTATATTACCTTACTATTGATCCTTTTCCACAACGCAGGGGTCAATTTTAGCAAAATTAGATCACTAACTTGAAATTCCAGTGGTCTGCGGCCTTGGTCAACATACTTCTTCATTCGTCTAGCAGCTTTGGCCAAGCTGTCCTTTGCCTTGTCAAGCAGCTCCTGCTTGAAATGGGCAAATCGATATGCAGCAGGACATTTTCCTTCGGTCCTCTGTTTTACTACTTCATGGGGAGTAAGTGGATGATGTCCCATAGCCAACTCACAAAGACTCGTTTCTGTTGCTGAATATCTATGCAAGTTGTAGCAAAACTGGGTAGTGTCCACAATCTCCACCCAATTTTTCTGACTTGCAGTGACATAGTGCCGCAGGTAGTCCTCCAACAAGGTATTAATCTGCTCAATCTATCCATCAGTCTGGAGATGACTTGTTCTAGAGAACTTCAACTTAGAACCTATGAGTTTGAACAACACAGTCCAGAATCTGCTAGTGAACTTAGTATCACGATCATTGACTATATCTTCAAGCAATTCAAAATATTTCACCACGTATTTGTAGAATAGTTATGTAACAACATCTGCAGGGCAAGCATGAGGTGCAGGAATGAACATCGCATACTTGGAGAAACGATCGACCACCACCATGATCGAACGCATGCCATCAACCTTTGACATATTGCAAATGAAATCCATCGAGGCTGACTGCTACGATCTGTCAGGAATGGGCAGGGGCTGAAGCAAGCCTGCTACCTTCTTCTTTTCAACCTTGTCAAGTTAACACACGAGACAAGTTCTGACATAGGCCTCCACATTGTCTTCCATCTTGGGCCAGTAATAGGAGCAAGCCAGCAATGCAAGCATTCTCTCTACTCCTGGATGTCCAGCCCACTGAGAGTCGTGTGTCTCACGCAGCAACTCTAGTCTTAGTTCCCCTCCCGTAGGAACATAGAGTCTGCCCCCTTTAGCATAGAGTAGATCATCATCAATCCAATACCCATGCACCAGACCCTCACTAACTTGCTACTTCAATTTTTCTTAAGCAACATTAGTCTGGACACGTTCTTTGACTTTTGCTAGGAAGTCACTTTGCACATTGGACAGTGCAGCAACATAGTCTTGGACCTCCTTCATACTCAACGCATCAACAACTTGATTTTGCCTCTTGTGTCTGTGTACCCACACAAAATCAAACTCAGCAAGAAATTTCTGCCATCGAGCCTACTTCGGGGTCAACTTCTTTTGGGCCTTGAAATAAGTGTTCGCCACATTATCTATCACAATAGTGAACTTTGTTTCCAGCAAGTAGTGCCTCCAGATTTCAAGGCAATGCACCACAACAGTCATTTCCTTCTCATGTGTTGAGTATCGTTGCTCAGCATCTTTTAGTTTTCGACTTTCAAAGGAAACAGGGTGTCCCTCCTGAATAAGGACTCCTATAATGGCTCGGTCTGACGCATCAGTGTGCACTTCGAAGGGCAAATCAAAGTCCACCAATCTTAGTACAGGTGCAGAGGATACTGCATGCTTCAGCTTCTCAAAAGCTGTCTGACAGGCATCATTCCAGTCCCACTTTTGGTCTTTCTTCAGTAAGTTAGTCAGTACATTGCACTTCTTAGAATATTCCTCAATGAACTTGAGGTAGTAGTTGACTAGGCCAAGGAACGAACTCAGTTCAGACACCTTGGTTGGTGCAGGCCAATCAACAATTGCCTTCACCTTCCTCTCATCCATTCGGATTTTGTCCTGGCTAATATAATGTCCCAAGAACATCATTTCTTGGCGACAAAATTCATACTTTTCCTTTTTGACATACAGTTGGTGTTCCCTAAGCCATGAGAACACAACCCTTAAATGATCTATATGATCTCCAGCGTTTCACTATAGACTACAATGTCATCCAAATAAACAACCACAAAGACGTCAATCTAATCATAAAACACATCATTCATTAGATTACAAAAAGTTATTGGGGCATTAGTGAGCCCAAACAACATTACAATGAATTCAAAAGAACCATAACACATCACACATGCAGTCTTTGACTCATCCTCTTCTGTAATTCTAACCTATCAATACCCAGTCCTAAGATCCAGCTTTGTGTAGAAAGTGGCCTTGGACAGTCTGTCAAATAGATCAGCAGCATTCAGAACATGGTACTTGTTCTTAATAGTCACCTTGTTCCACGATAGTCAATGCACATACGCAATGACCCATCTTGCTTCTTTTGGAATAGAACAGGGGCTCCGTATGGCGCCTTGGATGGCTTCATACTACAAAAATCTAGCAACTCGTTCAATTGCTTCCTCAATTTTGTCAATTCCACTGGCGACATTTGGTAAGGGGTACAGGCTGCAGGCTTTGTACCAGGCTCCAGTTCTATCTTGTGGTCAATCACACGTCTAGGTGGAAGGCTTTTGGGGAGTTCAGGGGGCATAACATCATCAAATTCGCCTAGTACATCTGTTACTACATCAGGTACTTCAACCAGCACATCTGGTTTGATCTCCACCAAGGCTGCGAGGTATGTCATCTCGCCCTTCTTCAACCCAGCATTTACTTGTATAGCAGATAGCATTCTCATCTTTCGCTTTCCATCTTTCTTGCTTTGGTCTACCAAAACTGTAGGCACAAAGCAGGGTGCTTTCTTATCTGTGATCAGCACTCTGTTCAGATGTGGCATCAGTGCCACTTTCGTTATAACAAAGAATTCATTTCGTAGGATGACATCAAAGTCATCTAAGGGCACAACCATCAAACTCACTTGGCCTTCCCACATACCCACCTTTAGATGTATTTCTGCTACACCACGTACTGTCATCGCTTCAGAATTTACTGCCTTGAGTTTGCTTGAATTCTCTGACAATTTCAGGCCAAACTTTCTCACCTCTCTCTAGGCAACGAAGTTATAAGTGGCTCCAATATTTACTATGGCCTGAACTTCCTTGTCATTCACCCATGCCTAAACAAACATGAGGCCTTTGTGAGGTTGCTGAACTTTACCCACAGTAATTGCGTTCAGCAGTTGGAGAGGGTTGACTTGGGTAGGACAATCATCATCACTGTCATTCCCACTCGTAGCAACAAGGGCACTTAAATTCTCCCTCTTGCGACAGTCTTTGACACGATAGGGACCGCTGCAGAGAAAACAGCCAAAATCAAAAGTTTTCTTCCTCTGGCTTGTTAAAGTCAACAACATTTTTTTTCTTCCAATTCGCTTTCTTTGCGTCTTTGAAAGTGCTAGCCTTATTTTTTCTGCTGCCACCATCTTTCTTTTTTTTTCTCAGGAGGGCCTTGGCTGCCGCCCATTTGGAAATCAACAAGGCCATCTGCTGCAGAAATGGCAGTGAGCAGATCACGTACCCCTGCCTCTGTAGTTCTGTTTGTGCCCAACCTTGCAGTCCGAACATAAAGTTGAAGAGTTTGTCTTCCTCTGACATGTTCTTGATGTCCAACATCAAAGAACTAAACTCCTTCAGGTAATCACAAATTGTTCCTGTATGTTTTAACTTTTTGAGTGAGTCCCTATCAATCCAGGTTGTATTGCTAGGGAGGAATTGATCCTTTAATTCATTTTTCAGGGTCTCCCATGTCTCGATCTTTGGACGATCAACAGAGGCATCATCCACATTTTGGGTCCTCCACCACAGCTTGACATCACTAGCTAAATACATACTGGTGATTGTCACTTTCTCTCCCTCAGGCACATGGGCTGCCTTAAAATACTGTTCCATGTCCCACAGGAAATTCTCGAGATCCTTGGTGCTTCGAGTGCCTTTGAAGGCCTTTGGATCAGAGACTTTAATCTTTGAAGATGTCTCGCCCATAATAGGTCGAGAATTCACGGCCTTCTTCACTAGGGACACTTCGTCTTCAAGATCCTTCAAATTCGTTTTGACAGCGTCTGTGAGAGACATGATATCCTCCATAATTGTTACAATCTTTGCATCAGTGTCAGTCACGTAACTATCAAAAGCAGTGTATAATCCCTTAATTTGAACAACGTGCTGCTCCATCTTTATAGCCACACTGGTTGCACCATCACTCTGAGGGGCGCCTAGAAAATCTTCGAGACGAGCAATACGTTCTCGTAATTCAGCAGCGTTTCCACCAACTATGGTTGCAAACCTGGCTCTGATACCAATTGTCACAGGGTTAATTTTCTCACTAAATTTATGCCTCGTGATGGCACTAAAATCCTACACTTAGTCTCAGTGAGACACTCAGAAATGTACACAAAATGCACATAGAACAAAGAAGAGACAGTAATCATACACACAGACAGAGTATACAAAATTTACAGGCAACAACCAAACTTTTCTTTCTTAATAAAGTATAAGGAACTCAGTCTTGGGTTTGTTTACAAAAATGTGTCAACTCTATTGTTGCACTATACACCCCAGACACCTTATTTATAATGTTCAGGGTGGCAGTTATAAGCCCAACCGCCTAGGCACATGACTACAATTCAAATCCTTCAGAAATTTGCTCTGCTTGAATGACAGAGTAAGTTATAACTGATGTCTGTAACTTTCCTGCAGGCCGTCTGAATCTGACAGAGATCCCACATGTTGTGCATTTGCTAGAAAACTGCACAGAATTGCAGAGCACATGCCCAACTTTCTCACATGTTATGCATGTGTCAGAAGCCCTCAACATCCGAATTGCATTACTTTCGTGCCTAACCATGGCCCAACCCATGACTCATTATTCAAGTTAACATCGCCCCACAATTTAAGTCACCCGCTTCCTTGCTTGCATGCTGACTTGTGCCGACGTGCTCATGTGTATAGACTGCCTCCCTCAGTCATGAGACTTCTGCCATTTTGGCTAAGGCATGGATGCCTTTGGGCGAGGTTATCCGATGCCAAATGCTGCCAATAGCTAAGGGGGTAACAGTTAGTGACTAGAGTTTTACATGATAAGAGATGTGGATTGAAAACTATTCCAAAATTAGGGATGTCACATTCCGGAAATGAACAATGGGACAACTACTCTGTTCTATGCGAAAAAATAGATAAAACTTCGTTTTTTATTCGTACAGAGTCAAAAAATAGTTCATTCACAACTTCTTGCATCGATATGCAAGAAAAAATTTCATGGAGTTCATATTTCAAAAGCAATTTTTTTTTTTGATTGATTGAGCTAAGGAACACTTAAGATCACATTTTTGGGTGCTGAAAAAACTATCATGAACTCATACGAATTTTATGACCTCAAGAAAATGGTGGCTCTATCCTCCAGTGGTCCAAGCTATTGCTGTCTAAGCAGCTTCATCTGGTGAATATTTGCAAAAACAGACTTACAATTTGCAGAGAGAAACGGTGGTACTTTTTCAATTTTAATGGTAGACATGACAACCCTTTATTAGTACATGGGTGGTGGTTAATTATTTGTGGCTTCTTTCCCTGAGTCACGAGGTACCCAGAAAAATTTCTTATCGTTTTATGCTCTAAAGGCCCATGCCCTTGTTTGTTCTCTCTCACTCTCTCTCTCTCTCTCTCACACACACACAAACACACATCTCAATGAAATTAGATGCTAACAGAAGTTAATAAGTTTTCTATTATTGTATGATCTTCCTATTACAAGTGTTTTTTGTCTTGTCCGTTTTCCTGAGGATTGGGCTTTAACTTGGAGCATGAGACCATGTTTTGGCCACCGCCAAAGATCACAGGTTGTGTTAAAACGTTGATTTGAATATATGAAGCTGTATAGAGGAGAGAGTCAAATGGGCATAGTTTTCTCTTTTATATATGGAGAAATTGGTGTCCGACTCAAGAGATTGAACTTTGGGATTATTAGCATTTTTGCTCCTGTAAGTTTGTAACTAGTTACACTCTCACCCTTTAAAACTAGATGGGAATTACATACAAATTGTATTCTCATCTTAGCAAAAACCTCTTGCACATATTAAGAATTAAAAAACACCATTCAGTATACAAGACCATTGCTAATGTGAAATCTTGGAAGGGTAACATGAATAAATTGATTGAGTGTCAATTAAACCTCAGTGATAGCAAATCTAGTGAACAAGATTGTCACTATGGATCATTAAATTACTGAATCTTATTAACTTTATTAAATTTTTAAAGATTAAGATTATGCCACACCAAATAATATAAGTGAGAGTGTAAAAAGGTGGTGTTTATGTTTTTATTGATCTTGGATTGATTCATTAAACAAAATCTTTCAGACCTGTGATTTCTTTAAACCTTTCAGATCAAATGAGGTGACTTACTTGTCTCAGTCCATTTGAATTCAATTCAGTGTGGTCATTTCTTAATTGTTCAGTCTGTACCTTGACAGTTACTGTCATTTATTAGTGCCATTGAACCGGATTTCTATGGGGCTGGTTGTCATGTTCCCCGCGAAACAAAGATTCTATCTCTTTTAACAGGTTCTCTTGACTTCTGGCACTAAGCCCTCCACCCTCCCCCCCCCCCTCTTCCCCTTCTCTCTCTCTCTGTCTCTGTCTCTCTCTCTCTCTCTGTGATGGACACCCTTTTAAGGGAAAATCTCCAAAATGCAAAAAGTTTGATTGTGGGGTTGTCATCAAATTGACCACATTGGTTTGGTTTGTTAGAAGCAAAAATTAGATCTTTAATGGTGTTTTTTGAAGATTGCTTGATTGGAGTTCGTTTCTTTTCTGATTGATTTGTTGTTGACAGTGGACTAGGATATAAAGTTTTGCTTTTGTTGGATATTTAGCAACTTCTTCACCTTCATGGTGATAAAGAAGGAAAAATTGCTATGTTAAAGAGCATATTTTTGAAGAAAGTTTGAGCATTGGAGAGAGAGTTGCTTTAAAGGGTTGGAAACTTTGAAGCCTGTGGGGAGTGAGAGGGGAAGAAATGCCTACAGTTTGGTTTTCTTTGAAAAGATCTTTGCATTGCAAATCAGAGCCATCAGATGTTCACGATCCAAAGGCCAGGAAACACTTGAGCACAATCTTGACAAGAAAAGCAGGCAGGTCTGGTTGTTCAAGGTCTATTGCAAATCTTAAAGATGTCATTCATGGAAGCAAGAGACACTTAGAAAGGCCTCCAAGTTGTAGTCCAAGATCTATAGGGAGCAGTGAATTCCTCAACCCCATAACCCATGAAGTGATTCTGAGTAACTCAAGGTGTGAGCTCAAAATCACTGGCTTCGGTGGGTTCCATGAAGGTGGTGTAGTGGAGATGGTGGTGGTGGCGGCTCAACATTTTTGGGTACTTTGAGGCCTGGTACACCAGGTCCTGGAGGACATCCTACAATGCACTACTTTAATCCTTCATTTCGAAACTCAACTCCTTCAAGAAAAACTTCTTCTCTTTTGACAGATAGGGAAGGCTCTGGGTTTGGGGGTTCTGCTATTTCTGGGGGTTTTAATGACATTTCTACAAAACCAAGGGCTTCTATTGAGACAGATACTAATGGGTATTCTGCAGTCACCTGTCACAAGTGCGGAGAGCAGTTTGGGAAGTGGGAAGCTCTTGAAGCTCATCATCTCTCCAAGCATGCTAGTAAGAAGCCTCACAATCCTTTTCATTCTTCATATTTTTCCCAGCTTGGTTTTTTGTTACTTTGAATCTGAATATGGTTGCCCTGTTATTCCAAAGAAAGGAAGAGGAGGGAGGAGGGGGGCTTCCTCTTTTTTCTATTTAGCCTAGACTTTTGAGTTCACACTGTTAACTACTGAGTTTTTGAATTGATTTTAGCATTTTGAGCTCCAAATTCTTTGTGGGACACTGCCCTCCAACTACTCAAATGATTGGAAGTAGGCTACATCTTAACTGAATTTTTTGCATTTTGAATCATTATCTGAAGTTTCTCCAAGAAATGCCATTTTCTTTTTCTAGAAGAACTAAAGATACCAAAAATATTACAGACAGCTGAACTGATTGCCCTTCTTTATCTCCTGCTATGTAGAATCCTAGTTCTTCATTCTGCTTGCAGTTCTTCTTACCTGAATAATTTTTTCTTAAATTTATTTTAGCTCACTCTCTGGTAGACCCCCACTTCCTTTTCTTGTAGAATCAAAACCTCAAAGTTCTCATTGTTCTTCCTTCGACATGACAGTTGATGGCTTACTCAATTACGATAAAGCATCTGTAATTTGATATTTCTTACTGACCTTTAGGGGGCTAACGATTTGGCTTTGATGGGTTCATTTGGCTTAGTATAAGTCTTTGTTGGTTTGAAATGTAGTTGATTTTCGCAGGAGCTAACTATATGCTCTAATGAACAGTTACTGAACTTGTGGAGGGCGACTCGTCTAGGAAAATTGTTGAGATAATATGCCGGTCAAGCTGGCTAAAGTCTGAGAGTCATTGTGGTCGAATTGAGAGGGTTTTCAAAGTCCACAACATGCAAAAAACTCTTGCCCGATTTGAAGAATATAGGGAAATGGTGAAGATCAAAGCCAGCAAACTCGCCAAGAAACACTCTCGCTGCCTCGCAGACGGGAACGAACTTCTGAGGTTCTACGGCACAACTGTGGCGTGCTCTCTTGGTATGAATGGATGCTCCAGTCTATGTGTATCCGACAAATGCTGCGTTTGTCGAATTATCAGAAATGGGTTTTCCACAAGGAAGGAACTTAAGGGTGGCATAGGTGTTTTCACAACTTCCACAAGTGGAAGAGCTTTTGAATCTATAGAAATACATGAAGATGATCCATCCATTAGAAAAGCTCTAATAGTCTGCAGAGTTATAGCAGGGAGGGTCCATAGGCCTCTGGAGAACATACAAGAAATGGCCGGCCAGACAGGGTTCGATTCATTGGCTGGGAAAGTTGGTCTGCATTCAAATGTTGAGGAGCTTTATCTGCTCAATCCCAGAGCTCTGCTTCCCTGCTTTGTGGTAATCTGCAAATCCTAAGAAAACAATCCAAAAATGCTTAAATTGGTATGGAGAAGATTTTGTTTCTGATAAAAGGCCTTTTCTTAATTTTTTGAAGGAGTTTTGATACTTCTAGTCACTTGCCCATAGATCAAAATTTGTGCTTGTATCTGCCGTTCCAAAAGTTTGCATCTGTCTCTGTCATGGTGTGTAATGTGTTTCTTCCTATCTTATGACATGTCTAGTTTATGCCATCTTCTTACAATGAATTGTACATACCTTTTTTTGGCTGGTAGATACTGTATATTCTTCCTGAATTATAGTTGCTCATATGTCAAAATGATAACTAATCAGGATTTGAGAGATTAAGAATGAATAATATCATCAGAAAGCTGGGAAACCATTTGGAGTGAAACATCCAAAAGATAACGAGTTCGATAGAAATCTGTGTTTTTCCATGAATGTAAAGCATTTTCCGGGGGAAGAAGAATTTTTTCTTTTTTTTGGGTAAGTAAGAAGAATTTGTTCTTACTGGTGCATTATTGAGAAATAAATCAGAAATTTGAGGAATGATTGAGTTCTAATTTGTGATAGTGTTCTTATTTGATGGTCATTATGGTACCATGTGCTCTGAAATTAGGTTGCCCAAGTAATGGTTACCCCCTTTTTGGACAATCTAGAGGATTTGCAACTTGGTCAACATGGATTTGCATTTAACCCTGAGTTTGAGGTTTCACTTCAATTTTAACCACTCTTGGAGATAGAACCCCAAAGCTCCCGTCACTGCGGTACTTGATGAGGGCCATCATTGGCACACCATTTTAACCTTTCTTGGAGATGCAAGTGATAATGATAGCTGGAGTACTGGTAGCCATCCTCTTAAGATCTCTGAAGTCCTCTAAAGCAAACAACTTAAATCTTATTCACTAAAAAAAGCAGGACAAATCAGAACTACCTGGGTGTATTAGCTTTTGGGCTGCTGCCCTAGAAGAGAGTAACAGCATATTTACAGGATCCATGTGATATATAGAGAGTAGGATCATGACAGTTCTAAGATAACAGCACTTAGACAAGCATATTTGGATTTTGTTGGATGTGTACTTACAACTTGAGGAATAGGTGCAGCCAGCAGCTTCATTTAAAGGTGAAAATGGCATGTGGTCCTAGTTGGATGCTTATGTTTCAACAAAGGATAGTCCAAAACTAAGGGACAAGAATAACAAAAGATTACCTGTCACATGCCTCCTGTCAAAATTTTCTTTTGTTTCTTCCATTTGAATTTGTTCTTGAAATTCTATTCTGCTCTTCAATTGCCAGGCTTTCTGTGCCATGGAAGCTTGTTCATCCTCTTGGACCCCTTGCCCTTGGTACATGAACAACTAGGGTTTACCAGTTTTTTGACCATTTTACTCTCTTTTTTCAATCTTATTTCATTCCTTAATTTAGCATTATTTTTATAAAAACGTGATTTGAATTGACGTTTTTCAATGTAAAAGCATATTTACAAAACACCCTTTTAATAGAAATTCTAAAAGCTAATAATGCTTTTAGATAAACAATGGGAGATAAGTTAGTAAAATACAGTAGATATGAAATAAATTTGGAAAAAGACAGTCAGATGGTAGTTGATTTACCATATTGAATTTCGAAAATGGGAACTTCTAGAAGTTCTTTTGAGGGTTCTTACAAGCATCTACCTCTATTGTTAATCATCTCTATCGCTTTTAATGCTCTGTTTCAAGCCAATTCATAGGCATATCAAACCTTCATAACTCTTCTGTATCTAGAAAAATTAGTAGCCTACAAATGCTATTCTTAAATGTCTGAAAGGGAGTAGATTCGAGCAGATAAACACAAAAGAAGATATTCTGTGCAGTTGGTATTGACTGCTGATCTAGACTTGTCATCTGGTGAGACTGAGCGAAAATGATTATAAGGTGGGTAAGAGTTGTTTTGGATCGATCCCAACATTTAAAACCTACATATTTTCGGGGTCGGTTTTTTTTTTTTGGTCACATTTAGTTTTAAATTGACCCAAAAAAGCTGTTTAAAGACCACCAAAAGAATGAAATGCAATGAATTTTGACATAGCAGTGAAAATAGGCATATGGTTTAATTGATGCAGCTTCTGAATTAGAGCAGCCCCTGCATTTGAAGCTAGAGTAAGCTCTCCAAAAACCTTTTCCTTGCAAATGATTTGTGAGGAAATTCATCTCCTAACAGTTCATATGATTATTCATTCAAGGTGACTTGAGATAATAAGTTTAGTCCCGGGACTAATGCGTTTGAGTCTTGCTCTGCCATCGATCACGCTACCGTTCTGTTGTCAATTGGTCCACACCATGTGAGAGTTGTTATTTGCTATTAACTGTGATAAGTGGATGAGAGAAAACCCCTTGCCAACAAACACCATCACAATTCAAGTCATTAAGGTATTTTCCTATTACTATCAGCTGACAGAGACATCAAAACTGCTATACTTCTGACTGTTCTGATGAATCAATTACAGAACTTAAAGTATAGCTTGTGTCTAACAATGCAACATGGTCTTTTTTTTTTTTTTTTTTTTTTGGGGGGGGGGGGAGGGGGGATTAGGGTATTGGGGGAGGAGAAAGGACATTGACGAAAAGAATGATTTTTCACTTCCTATAGTTGAGAAGAAAAATGAGTAGCTTTGAAACTTAACTTATTATTAGAGAAAACAAGCAAGAAAATGAAAGGGTGCTAGTTGCAATCAAACTAAAGCACCAACGAGCAAAGACTTTCGCGCAAATTGCTTAATCTGTTGTTTCTTGCTTTCGAGCCCAAGCCTATTATTGCTTAGTAAGCTTGAGGCATTAATCTCTCCTCCTTCCCGTGGAGATCATAGGAAAACAGGAAGGAATTCAAAGTGGAAGGAAGTAGCAATAGTCGAAGTCAAAGTGGAAGGAATTCGAGTATTATACTAACTTTCACATTCTTTCATGAGCTCGCAAAAGATATAAAAAATACACCTTCATAATAAAATTTCAGAAGCAATTTGGATCTTCCATCTTTTTCTCCTTCCTGTGGAGATCATATGAAAACTGTCATACATAATTGTTTCACTCTCTCTGCCTATACATAGTAGCTGTTACTTTCAGATGGGAGATAGAAAGCCATAATCTAAGCAAGAAGTAATAGTATGATGAATTATATCTTGTACGGCGTACTTGTAAACAAATCCCAAATCGCTTAACTTTTTTGAAGAAATCATGGAAGGGACTGAATCATGTTCTTTCTTGATATGCCTGCGACGTGCAGAAGAATCAGAATCTGCAACGATAATAAGCTGACTAATTGTACTTCAGATTTTCAACTAAAGTGCTACCTTTGTAAGTTAGAGCAAGGATACTCTTTAGCAAGATGATCAACCAATTCAGACATAACACAACTCTTGGTGCAGCATATATATTGACCTTCTGCTCTAGCATGCTCCATAAGGAATATGTGGGCATTGCATATGTCTTGTATGTGAACCAAAGCAATAGACCCCATTCTTTCATTTACTGCAGATAGTATTGGGAACAATTCTGGGTCGCCTGTAACAGTGAAATTAACATGCGGTAGCATAACTTTCATCGTTTTCTTATGCCTAAATCCACAGGATACATGCATTTGATAATTCAGTAAAAAGCAGGGGAAAGCTAGAACACGACTGAGTTGCAAATTTTAGACAATATTTTCCAAAGAACTTTGGAAAGAATCAAATGTACATAACTTATGCCCTTTTGAAGCTCAATGAAATGTCTTATATACTAACACATTATTTGTTTCATGAAAACCAGAATTCCTTGTCAAAACAATTGAATTTTGATGCATCGTGTGTAGCACTGTTTGTTCATGATTGAGTACAGATGATGGTATAATCACCTGTTATGGGTGACAAGAGAACTTGAATGCTTGACGGAACAGTTGAAGTGAGGAATGGGCCAGCAACGGTGGTTGTTATAACCGACACCATATCAATATTGTTCTCCCTTGCAAATTGGAATGCTGCCTCCTCTGTTAGAAGCTTTGAGAGTACATATACCTGTGGAAGATAATATAGATTTCCAGTCTAATTCAACCAAGTACTGAACACATCTATTTGTGGCAACGCAAGTGAGGAAAAGAACGCATTACCCATCCACTTGCTTTAGCATTCCATACATGATTAACGGGACTCTGGCAAGATTCATCAACTACAGTTCTCCATTTTCCAGTGCTGTCTTTGGCGGTCATAGTACTGATGGATGAAGTGAAGACAATCCTCTTCACAGAGTTAGATTTCAAGCAAGCTTTGAGAACGTTTAGCGTTCCTTTGATTGCGGGCTCTATGATATTTGTTTGAGCATAATTGTCTTCAAGTTCACACAAAATACGAAAATTTAGTTTAAAATTGCCATTGCTAAGTCAAAACTGTGAAGCATTTTTGTTTAGTGAGCTAGTATAGCTAGTTTAGAACATCAAAAATGTGCAAACATGCATTACCAACAGTCTGTTTCACAGGAACTCCTAATTGCATCGAAGCTGCAACATGAAACACGCCATAGCAGCCTTTTACAGCCTCATCGAAGCTTCCTTCCTCTTCTAAATCAGCTCTGAACAATCTCAACCGGTCACCACCTCCCCACGATGTTAATAAACCCAATGACTTCTCTGAGAAGATTAATCATCAGTTGGCATTACAGATTACTCAAGTATAAAGAAAAGTTCCTCTCTGTGTATGTGCAGTTTTTGAATTGCATAGAATTAAGTATCAATTTCAATTTCAATTGGTGATAAACAAATTTATGACGAACTTTGTTGGTAAATATAAACTAACCACTGTAATATATATTTGAAATAACACTGATATCAATATGGTGATTAAACTGTGCCATTTAAAGGCTAAAACACTGACATTTACGAATGATGCATTCCATTGGTCTATATGGAATCCTTTTTTCGTCGCTCTTTTTCTTTGTTAATTCTTTTATCTTTTAGTTGAATACACATCGAACTTAATGCTGAGAAGGTTCTGATTTCACTCTGCTTTGCGTTCCCCTACGACTATGTTTTACGACAAGATGTTACACTGGTATCGCAAACATAAGCGCTATTCATACTGTCCAATCCTAAACTTGAACTTGAAAATTATCCTAAAAGTACATGTTTAATACACCCTAAAAGGATTATGGCAAGTTTATGTTAGAAAGTAGCAATTTTAATCAACTTACCAGTATACTAACATTAAAACATAAATCTATACAATCATTACCAATATCAATCAAATGTGATACTGTCAAATGCAATCCAAAAAATAATACGACTTTGGAGGGTTGGGGGGTGTTTATGGAATCTACCCAGTACAAATTCCCTCTTTTTCCTCTCTCTCTCTCTCTCTCTCTCTATATATATATATATATATATGTGCACATATTATGCACCAAGTAAGGGAAGGAAAGAAGGTGATACAGACCAGGATCACGGACTGTGGCGTGTACCCTATAGCCTTTTTGAAGGAGAGACTTGGCCAGCCATGACCCAATGTAACCTGTTGCTCCTGTCACACAGTAGGTGATCAGGCTATCATCCTCTTTTCCACTGCCTTCGTCCACCGCTTTGCTATTTTCCATATTCACTGCTTGCTGCCAAACCAAACACAGCCTTATGAGACGCCTTATGGTCAACGACAACAATGAGAGGCAAAGGTGACCAAATCTCGAGTTATACAGAATCTCAAGTATTCTATGTGCGTACAGCTAATGACAATTTTAATAACACTAATTTGTAGGGTACACAAATAATTTTTTTTTTAAAAATAATTTGATAAAATAATAGATGGTAATCATTCATCATTAAAAATACATAATATTTTATAAATTTAAATCACCCCATATTAAAATTAATGATTAACCTAATAACCACTATCCTGTTATTTAAATTTCAGAATTTATTTTTTTTCTCACCTCTTTTCACGTAATGTTAATGTCTGAAAAAAAACCCAGCAAAAAAATTCCTGGGCAATGATGTCTCTGGGTCGGTGACGATTTCAATGCAGTGTACTTTCGAGGAGAAAAAAGTTGGTGTGTCACATCACAGATTGCCCAGGACAGCCACTAAGATTCATCAGACGGTTGAGAAAGCTGCTGGAGGATTTCTAACTTCGTTGACCTTTTTGTATGGGACCCATTTCAAGTGTCGTGCTCCGAAACTCTACCCCTCCCTGGGTGGAGCCATTTTTGCACCATCCTGAGAGCCTGACGTAAGATCCCCATTGGACCTGAAACAAGGGCCAATATCCTGGATACTCATTGGGACATGGGCTGGTCCGGCCCATAGTTGTGAACCATATAAAGCTGAGTTGCCATGTCAACCAGCGGGCCACGAAAATTAAGAAAATGATAAATTGATTTTGAAACTTCTATTTATTTATGAAAATGCCATTCAGAAAATTTACAAAAAAAAAAAAAAAAAATCTTAAATGTTTCATTAAATTCTCCAAAAAAGAAAACTAAACCCTCAACCATTATTTCTTCATTTCAACCGATGCAAGCCACATTTCACATTCCAATTTTCGATGTTTGTACGTTGAAAAATTATTTCATAGAGTCGGTGAGATTAGTAGATTGCTAAAAAGCCCACAAGTGCTGGTCCACTGGACAGACCATAGCAAGTTCTTAACATGCCTTCGTTCCTAACTTTTCCCACAAAGAATTAACACGAGGAACAAATAGATCTTTAAGCCACTAGCACCAACCACCAGTATCCTTTACCTCATGGAGCCCCTCCTCTCTACCATTATTCTTCAAGCTGACTACTGTGTGGAAGTTGGACCAATCAGAGATCACTTTGTAGAATTGAGTAGCAGGATTTTCCAAGAAAATCAGCAAGGTTTTGTTAGTGTGGATTGCTGAATTTGTAGTCAGCAAATCGCCAAAATTGAGAAATGGAATTGTAAATTCGGTTGGTTTACTAACTTCCAACCATTCTTGTCAAAGAAGTTTACTAGTCTTTGCATTTTGGTCGTAGGGATGTGCAAGAATCAGATCCTTATGGCCTTGTTTGACCTTATCTCCTATAATCTCCACTGGATTGCCCTGTTGGTGGGTTTGGTTGATGGCCAAGGGGGACCCATTATAAAGTTTATAGCCCCCACCAGATCGCGTGGGACCAACACTAAATCGACGTGGACTGTTGGATTGGAAAAAATATTTAATGCAACAGCGATACAATGTTACTATTGTTGCATGATATCACAAATTAATAATATATAAATAAATAAAGAAATGAACCACATACAAACTAATAACTATCGGTCTATATAACTCTTTTTCCATGTAAGTTAATAACTATCAGCTGAGGTTAATCTTACTCGTTTAATATTTTATTATTAATTAGTAAAATTATATAATAATAATACTAATATGGTGTTATCGAAATATTGAATATTTACTTATTAGATTGGGGACGGCAAAATTTAAATTCACAATATTAAAAAAATTAATAATAAAAATAATAATTATTAAGTCAACCGCTAATCTCGCTGATGTTGATATTTGATGAAGTAAGAAATGAGAAACACTTATCCTATCGCTGTCTTTTCCCATTTCTCCTTTCCCACATGGCTTCTTCCCTTTTCTTCTTTATAGATTTTCATGAAACAATTTAAGAATTTGATCTGCCACTTTTGTTTGTTTCGCCGACCAACAAAAAAAAAAAAAGGGGTTTAATCCTTATTCATGCATGTGTTTTAAACTTTTAATCCATAACTTCGAAATTTATACCAAATTATTTATAATTGTTAGATCAATGGATTCGATCATTAATCTAACGATTGTAATTGTTTTAGTGTAAATTTTAGTGTACAAATTTAGTACATAAACAATTACTCAATTTTGATTTGACTCACAATGTATATACCGACAAAGAAAAAAAAATAGTAGTCTTAATTCAAATCCTTGTGTAATCACGAGTCCAACGACTATATCGAAACATTATTTCTATTAGTAAGCATGCTTACATAAATTTTCAAACGCAGATTCCAAAATGTGGACCAAAGATGATGAAAATAAAGAAATTTGTTACATCAATTTTAAAACTTAAAATCGTTAATCACGTGAACGTGGGTCATAATAATAATATTCGATAGTACTGTCAACTGTGTGTTCTTAGTCCACATACCTTTTTCAAAGTTGTTGCAGTTCTGTCAATTTTGGTATAAAGATTTCCTAAATAAAAAAATGTAAATCGTGACTTTTATAATTCTTTTGAGAACATGTTGTTTAAACTGTCTGTGGTTTTATGTTTATCTCCATCACTAGTGCATACTATTTTATTGTTGTTTTCCCTCGATCTGAATCATTGAGGAATGCAGAAGCTTCAGTTTACACACTCCTTTACTCATGTGCGGCCAAACATATTTTGGGGACTAAATCAGAAACAATAAATTAGATTTTATTTATTTATTTTTAAATCTTTTGTTCAAACTCTTTTGTTATCATAGTTGAACTTGATGGAAACAGAGAGGGAGGGTGGGGGGAAGGAAGAAAGATTGAAAAATTATGGTGGTAAATTTAATTTAATTTTTTTTTGGGTTAAGACTTGATTTTTAGTAACTTTAATTTTACTATTAAATTTTTTTTTTTCAAAAAATTGAATTTTAAGACCTCTTAATTTTATGAGTTAAATTAATAAGTCTAATTCACTCAAGTTAAAATCTTTTGTTTGGCTTGAAAACTAAATTTCTGAGTCAGAAAATTATGTAATGATGGCAAAATGGGTAATGAAAATTAATAACTAACTAATCCCTTAACATTCCCACCAACAACATGCAAGTTTTTTTAAAAATTGAAAGACCTTTTTTTATACTAAAAATTTGGTAGGACTTAAATTAGTTTACATACCAAATGAGGGACCCTTGCCTAATTAATTATATAATAAAACACTTAACAACTTGAATTTTTATCTCCTATATATTTTTCTCTCAAAAACATAACATTACCTATTTCTATCGTATATTCAATTATTTAATATTTGATTAATTTATAATTTACAAACATTTTCATACACGATCGTGTATAGATGTTGAAATTTTTTTGTTAAATTACGTATTTTGAAAAAAGATTGTCGATATTTTTAAAAAAATAATGGATAAAAATTAATTTTAAATGATGTAATCAAAGAAAGTAAAAAAAATATTATTTAATATAATCAAATCAATTTTTGGTTCTTGTCACTATTCTTGAAATGGGCAACCAAGTCCTCTCTCAGTTTATTACACATTGTTATAATCATTATGAAGATGCATCTTGTGACCTGAAAACCAAAATATTCACCAAAGACCTCTCTCTCTCTCTCTATTTATTACATAATGTATTTAATCAGATAAAATTTATAAACGATAAGCATTTCTTTAGACCAAAATTAAGTAATTTATAAATCGAAAGTAAATAATGTCTTTAAAAAGAAAAGCATGCTAGCTAAGAATTGTTGGATCGAAATAAGATATTCTCTATCTGTCCACCTGAAAGTTAGATATTTGATATTCACGATGATTAAGTGTTAGAACACTCGTTATACACGATTTGAGAGTTAAAAACTTATTAAACACGATATTAAATACATTTAAAAGTGATTCACAAACAAATAAAACTCTTCTTGTTGTCAATTAAAACGAATGTAGATGTGAAAAGTTCAAAACAAGATGTTCACCTTCTCTCGTATCATCCATCCATACTTTATGGGAAAGTGACTGTCATTATCACACCAGTGGGCTTAGGTGCTCCTACACTTGCACAACAGGAAAAGCCAGAGAATCGGATTACATTCTTCACATAAAAGTTATTTTGTTATCTTTTTAGATGTGAATCAACTGTAGAAAAGTTTCGTCTTCTTCCTGGGTTCATGCAATATAGCTCAATCCTGTCAATATCTTCTGTTACTAATCATTTTTTTACCAGATTACGTCAGATCTATCACATCCACCACACCCATGGTCTTCTAACTAATGATAAAGAGAGAAATAAATCATTCTCTCTCTTTTTCTTTTTTTTTTAAGAATAAAAGTTTGTGCTTAAATTATCATGATTTTCAAAAATTATTGTCTCCCAACCACGATTCTTAATAGATTTTCTAAATTATTGTAAGAATTAGGAATATGTGCTTTTTTTCTTGTTTAAAAGCGTGTCATAAAATGTGTTATATTTATAATGACGAGTTTAAACTAGATTTTTATAAAAAATATAGATGAGAGCGAAAGTTTACCTAAGCCTACATAATTACATATTATTATCTTTTCACTTAAGCAAGCGTGACAAGTGCCTTTCAAGATGGTCATCATTTTATCAAGAGAAATGCCTTCAACCTTTTTAATTTAACAAATAATTACAATAGTGTTTACATCACTAAAAATCGTTTAATATGTTTAACTTGACACTAATTTCACCTCTAAAATTCCCTGTATTAGTAAACATATGACTTGAAGATAATATCATTATACTTAGGATTTATCTATTATAAATATTTTAATCTCGACATGAATGACTTGTCTTTGATCGGATCAGAAAGGGAATTAGACGAGATACACGTAAGTTGACTTGAGCACCTCTGATTGTCGAGCCAAAAAAAAACATAGAACACCGTCATACTTCAAAAGTTAAGGTACAAAGAAATATAGTGCTAATAGGACGACACTAATTAAGTAAAATTTTAATGCCAACAAAATTTTATTTAATTGAAATTCAACATGAGCTTAAAACTTTTGTATGAAAATTGAATGCTACAACATTTTGGTCCAAAAATGAGAGTAAATATTGGGTGCAAAGGTTAAACTATATTAGCAGTTATGAGTGAGAAAGAAAAGAATAAAAAGAGTAAAATAAGGTCCATTTCATATCACAGAGGTGATTATATATGACATGACTGAGTAGTTATGAGTTTAAGTGAAATTTATTAACTGATTTGTCTACATATTAATGAATCGTCATATCATATGATACTGTTAAGATAGTATAACCAATAACAAACATTGCCAAATCAATAGCGCAATGTTTGGTCTTTCAATTTATTTCATTTTTTAGTACTATATCATTCCCATCCCTACTCATTCGGAGACTTAAGTACCATTTGGAATGACTTCCTAAATTGAAAAAAAGAAATTTTGTTGTTGCATTGTTTATCAATAATGTTTTATTGATCAAAATAAAAACCACTTAATGAAAAAATATTTTGAAAATCAACAAAAAATATTCATTTACATTCTAATCATTAATGTACCCTCAAATGCACAGGCAAACATATATAGTAAATATAATTATTGTCATTTTCACTATCATTGTCACCGTAATGTATTATTACTTATCCCATTGTCAATTATCACACTCTATAAATCATCGTTGTCGCTGCGATAGTCACTGCCCATCACCACCTACCACCACACACCACATTCTGGCCATCAGCACAACCGCCACTTGTTTCTATTACAAAAAAATGATGTCAAGAAAATTTCAAGGAAATTAGATAAAAAAAAAAGTAAACTTGCTTCTACTTGGTAGTTGCGGGGCTAGTGGTTTCTCCGCTGGTCCTCTCTCTCCTCGGGGCATTTGGACGACCGTGGGTTGAACCGCGTGCCACGTCAGGTCAAAGTAGTCAAAATCGAACTACACACGTGTGAGTCAGCGTAATTAGTCAGAGTCGCGGTGCCTTCTTGGCTTACAGCTCACCACACGTCACGCTCCTGTCACGTGATCGTCAACCGTCCAACACGCTTGGCTTTGCTGCAATGCTCCTTCCCTTGTCTTTTCTCGCTTACATCATCCACACATTCACGCTCATCTGCAGCGCGTGCCATTAAAATAATAGGGTTGACCGTTCAAGAATAATATTTCTATCAATCAAACTCCCAAATTGTGCTTTGCGTCAATTTAGCAGTTAAACTATATAATTTGACCCAATTTAACCCTTCTATCCAAATAAACAATTAACTTTGATGAAAATTTTTATGTGCACATTACGTGAGTCCAGAATTAGGGTATAGTACCAAGACCATGGGATGTTCAATTGAGAATTTTTGTCAAAGTTAATAACAAATTTAAATTAAAGGATCACATTCAATTAGATTGCATAGTTTAAAGGTTTGGTTTGATATAAATTATATAGTTCAGGGTCAAATAAATAATTAACTATAAATAATATTCTTCAACTATTATAAATTTTGAATTTAGCAGTTGCGAGTTTAAATATCGTTGTCAATCTCTTTGCAATAGTGTTCGACAAAAAAATAAAATAAAAAACCATTTTAAGTTAAAAATGTTTTCGACTCTCTTCCCTAAGAAGACTGGTTCAAATGTTGAATTAAAAATCAGCCATGATGAGTATAAAAAACACACGACTCCAAACTAAGGTATGTTTATTTAATCAAAATAATTCACCATATTTATAACCCAAATTGCATCAATTAGTCTTTATTTTTTTGAACACCAGAGCATTCATACTAGGTCAATGAAAGGCATACGGGAGTCAAAGGATGTAGTTTAAACAAGAGAAAAAAATATTTTGAAAGAAATTTCACTATCTCTGATATAATTCACCACATTAGCTAGACAAACTCTTCTTTCTCTTGGTAACAAGTGAAATTAAGAGTTTTAGCTCTCATGACCTTTAAAAATCGAAGCCACGTATTACAAAACCATATTTCTTAATCTAAGCATTCAAAAATAAAATAGTACTATGAGTAATGTTATTTGTATATAATTTACTACCTAATTCATTATAATAGTTGGATCGATAGTATATCACATTTAATATTAAAACTTATTTTTAATTCAACGACCATAATGAATAAGGTTAATACATTGGGCAAAACTCCTCTACTGTTCACAAATTTACTTGTGTTAATTATTTTTTATCTCTTTGTAGTTTTGATTAAAATCATCTTGTTTATTTGACGTTTCAAATTATGTACATTACTCCCTTATAATTATGTACCAAAGTGAAGTAATTAATTTTATCATTCAAGTTAATAGAGAGTGTGCTCCACACACCCAAATACATGTTGTGGGTTTTGTTTTTATTGTTTCACTTCAAAAGAATATTGTTTAAGTGCCTAAAATGCCGTTCAAAAAAATATTGTTTAAGTGCCTAAAATACTGTTTATAATGTATGGTATAAAACCTAAATAGATAGGACACCAGTTTTTCAATGCCAAAACATTAATTAATCCAAAATCATTAATTAAATAGTTGTCAAATCAATGTTGGCTTGCTCCTAACTACCACAATCGCAAAATAAAAAAGAAATTTGTCATTTGTCAGATGACCAAGTCCGTAGTCAACTCTCATTGTTCTCGGAGAGTAACACGCACCCTCCACAAACTCGCGTGGTTCTTGTCTCCAAAGCCACAATGTTGAAAGAGCGAAGAATGGCCACCATTGTCCAACGTGTAAGTCGGCGCGTCCAGCCGTTAATATCGACGTCAGTGCGCCCGTCAAATACAAAAAAAATTATAAATTTTTAAGGCCTAAATTATAACTGAAAAAATATGATTAATCTTAAAATATTATAATTGATAATAAAAATTATAAGTTTTCAATATTATTATTATTATTATTATTTTTTGATATTATACCAAAATTTACTATTTTTAATCAGAGCTGACTATATGCCATTAAAGTTACCGCTTTAGGCCCCCGAAAGATTAGGGCTCTATTTTATAGAGATTTAATTAAGTCTAATAATTAATTAAAATTTTTAAATATATATTCAATTAAGTTCAATGTTATTTTAGTACCTCAAAATAGTAAAATTTAGAGTTTTTTAGATTTGATTTTATTTCGTTGAGAATTTATTTATGTTAGCGACGACATAAAATATCATTTTAGTCTATAATATTTAGCTTAATTTTTATTAATTATAATTTTGTTTCTTTTTATTGATTATATTAACATTAAATTTTGTTTGAATTAATTATATTATTTATTGCAAAAACATGTTAACAAAATTGAACACGAAAATCTAATAAATATTTTTGTTTCTCAAAAGAAAATAATATAAATTATATTTTTATAATAATTTAAATTTTATTTTGAAAATTTATTAGGGCTCATTTAAATTTTTACTTTGAGCCTCATTTTGTGTTGACTTACCCCTAATATTAATGACAATGTTATACATTTAAAAGTTAAAGTTACAAGTCTTTAAGAGAAGTTTACAAACGGCATCCCTGATAGATCATGAGATTCCCTTGGGTTGTAACTTATTTTTTTTTATAAATTGTAATTTGAAAATTAAAAATTATAATTTATTTATTTTTTATGATCGATCATAATATCTTAAGATTGATCAAATACTTTTGCAAATTTTAACTTACACTTTAAAAAATTAAAACTTAATTTTTTTTATTTATAATTTAATTTTAAAAAATTATAATTTTCGATACCATATTGGCACGATAAAGTTTCTGATTTTTGAATGGTCCTGAAATTTTTTGGTACCAATTGGTCAAATACTTTCACACAAATTCTTAACCGTACACGGAGAGTCAGACATCGCCGTTACCGTTATGGTGTGAAGCTTCCGTCAACTATCCCCTGACACTATAAAAATCTTCTCCTCGTCTCGTTATATTATTTCCAAGCTCTGTAACAAACACCACCAGAAGAACACCACCAGAAGTATCAGCTGAACACAATACAAATTAACTTCCACATATATACAAACGAAGATTCAAACCCTAGTTTTGTTTTTGATCGACAAATATTCTTCAGGTACTTCAATCATTCTTTTATTAAATTCTGACTGTGGATTAGAATTTCATCTTTAGATGTGAGGGCTTTGATTTGTTTTTTTTTCTTTGTGGGTAATTTTTGTGCTGTTTTTGATTCTTTAGAAACTTAAAGAAAAAGAAGAGATAAATTCAGATGATTTCATTAGCATTTATATTAGTGGGTATTGTTAAGAGTTGAGTTAGGCTATGTTGATAAGAGGGTATTGTTTCTGTTGGTTCCAAACCATGGTAAAAAATAAGCTTTTTATTTTTTTTAATTTATTATTTTCGTTCATTTTCTCGGCACCCAAACAGAGCGTGGTTGTATGAGAATTTTTTTTCGCTTATCCAAACGGAGTAGGTTTTCATGACTCAATTTTTTTTAAAAAAATTTGTTGTTTCTTGTTGGGTGTATAGATGGGAAAATGGTTTCTGTTTTGATTTCCTTTGTGGGTTTGGGTTGAATAACTTAGCTGGAAATGGATATAATTTTTGTATTATGATTATTTTTTTTGATAAGTTTGTTGCTGATATAATTGCTATCCCAGGGTATGTAGTAAATGGAATTTATTAATTCTTCCTGCAATTAAACACAAGGAAAAATTTCTTAACTTAGGCTTTGTTTTCTTGCAGTTTATGGGCTTTACTGTTTACCCATTTGATTTGGTCTCCTGCTTTTTTATTATTGAGATTAGGTCACCCAAAAAATTATTTGTGTAATTGTATACATAATTTTGTATGTGCCTGTTTGTTAGTTTATATGTATACGTGTGTGCTGGTTTGTGTCGGTTTAGCGTATGTGTATGTGGATATTTGCGGGCGTATATATGTACATGTTATTACTTGAGACATAGACGTTTCTAGTTTTTGCGCCACAAAAATCTGTAAGTTATTATCCTGTTTTTGCAAGCGATTTTTCAGATGTTTGCACCAAACAAATTGTGCATGTGATGTTTCACGTGTAGGCAAATGGAGTTGTAGTCTTGTAAATATGGTTTATTCGAGCTTGCAGTTTTTCCCCTGCGGTTGGTTGCTAGGAAAGAAAAGAAAAGAAAGGGGAAGATTACAATATTTTTAACTTTGGTAATCTTCTTGTTCCAAAATATGAGAAATTATATCCATTTGAGCCAAAGACCTATATGAGGTTTATTTAGCTTGGATTTTGGGGCTCTTCCGTCTAAATATGGAATAATCCCAGTTTAAATGTAGGTGTTCTAAAAACAAATAAAGTACAAAGGCAAATTCCCACTAGACCCCTATGTCAAGACTTATATTTTAGGTTTCCAGTGTTGAATATGCTCATATTGCCTGCCCCTCTAACGGTTATGTTCAAGACTTGTCTATGATGTTATTTGGAAGTTCAATATAAGTCTTTAATATAAGTAGTTGAAGGTATGGACTTTTCTTCTTTGGAATAATGTGGAAGTAAACAGCTTAAGAAGGAAATCCATGACAAAAAATAGATGAGGAAGAGGAACATAGCTATCATCTTTTGCAAGTTAAAAGTTTGGATTTAACATGATATGCTCCTTTATTTTGCCTGGTGTTTTGTCTCTAATTGGAATAGTCTAGGGATTTTCTGCATCTATTCTGCAAATTTAATCTATATATAGTTCTTTGCGAAGATGGTTTTGCATTTGACATGCTATCTGGCTGGGTAGCATTTGCCATTAGAACCGAGCAGTTGTCTGACGTTGCACTGTGGATTGTTGTGTCTTGTGTGCCCTTGGATGTTAGTTATATGAGTTGTCTTTAAGCCTCAGTCAAAACTGTGACTGCCATTGTTCTCTCATAAGTACTAACAAGGAAACTTATCTTTTATTTGTATATATTACAGGTTGATCTTATACGGCTGTCTTTAGTTGTTATCCGATAGAGGACACAGAATCCTTTTCTGAACCAACAAGTTAAACCGAGATTTGTTGTTGCTTGGATGAACTGATGCGAACTTTATAGCATGGACTCGCACCAGGTTTTTGGTTATAGTGTGACTGGTGCAGACTTATCATACTCTTCTTATACAACTATTCCATCAACTCCTATTAGGCTGCTTGGGTCTTTGAAATTTGATCCAACAGACTTGCCTAATTCATCTTTTGTTAATCATTTTGATACTGGGGCCCTTCCTACTTTGAGTGACAGTCAAGAGCAGCACAGTTCCTCCCAGAATTTTTCAGCAGCTAGCCCTTCCTGTAACTCTTCGCTGGATTATAGCCATTACTTCCAAGAGTTAAGCCCTTCTTTGGACTGTTGTCAAGACGGTCTACTTCGTTGTCCTAGTGGAAGTCCTTTACAGAATGCACATCGTGGTCACAGTATAGAACACACGCTGCAGGAGTTAGAGACTGCTCTGATGGGTCCCGATGATGAAGTGGAAAGGACCATGCCAAATCCTTCTTTAGGGGAAAATGAGGGCCCACAAACATCGGGTCTGAGGTCTAGAGCTTGGAGCGACCAACATCAGGAGTCCCATGTGGTTCAATCTCAGTCTTATGCTTCAATGTCTGGTAAATCAGGCGACAGAGTTCATACTGAGAAGCGTCACAGAGCACTGGAAGCAGCAGATTTGCAGGGTATCCCTCCTGGTAATCTTCGAGAGTTGCTTATTGCATGTGCCAGAGCTCTCTCTGAACAAAAACTAGATGATTTTCAGGAATTGATTGAACAGGCTCGGAGTGCTGTGTCTATTAGTGGAGAGCCTATCCAGCGTCTTGGTGCATACATGGTAGAAGGGCTGGTAGCAAGGAAAGAGGCATCAGGCACTGCCATTTATCAGTCCCTCAGGTGTAAGGTGCCAGAAGGCAAGGACTTGCTTTCTTACATGCATATCCTGTATGAAATATGCCCCTACTTAAAGTTTGGTTACATGGCTGCAAATGGTGCCATTGCTGAAGCGTGCAGACATGAAGATCGCATCCACATCATAGACTTTCAAATTGCTCAGGGGACTCAGTGGATAACACTCTTACAAGCTCTTGCAGCTAGACCAAGTGGCCCCCCTCATGTGCGGATCACAGGAATCGATGATCCAGTTTCTAAACATGCCCGTGGTGACGGTTTGGAGGCAGTAGGCAAAAGGTTGGCTGTGATTTCTGCGAAATGCAATATCCCAGTTGAGTTTCATGCACTGCCAATGTTTGCTCCAGAAGTCACAAGGGATGTGCTGGGCGTAAGGCCTGGGGAGGCGCTGGTTGTAAATTTCCCTCTGCAGCTCCACCACACCCCTGATGAGAGTGTTGATGTGAGAAATCCACGGGATGGGCTTCTGAGGATGGTGAAGTCTCTTTCTCCCAAGGTGATCACTTTGATAGAGCAAGAATCAAACACAAACACAGCTCCTTTCCTCCCTCGGTTCGTAGAAACTCTAGACTACTATTTGGCTATGTTTGAGTCAATCGATGTCACCCTGCAAAGGAACAGGAAGGAGCGAATTAATGTGGAGCAGCACTGTTTGGGTAGAGACATGGTGAACATTATAGCTTGTGAAGGCAAGGATAGGGTAGAACGTCATGAGCTCTTTGGCAAGTGGAAGTCCAGATTGACAATGGCAGGGTTCCAACAATATCCTCTAAGCTCTTACGTTAACTCTGTAATAAGGAGCTTGTTAGGGTGTTACTCTCCGCATTATACACTGGTGGAGAAGGATGGAGCTATGTTGTTGGGGTGGAAGGACAGGAACCTGGTCTCGGCATCTGCATGGCACTAACAATTGAGAACAGGGGAACCACTCGGAGGTACTAAGAGACCCGTAGTTTATAGACTAGCAATGACGTACATGTTTACATGGTACTCAAGAGTATGATAACAATCTAGCATCAGCCATTGGATTAATTTGAGGATGTCATGTGCTATTGTTATGAAATCCCGTCACAGAAATATGTGATCATATTGTATTTTCATCCAATCAAAGCATTTTCTTTTCACCTATGTTAAAATTATTGACATACTTGTTGAGTTATATGCAAGATGGAGTTCATCCCATTTTACTCTTTTAGGCCCCTGGAGTATCCATGATTGATTTTCTCATACTCGAGTACCAAGTAATGGTTATAGTGAAGTCCTGCGACCATCATGTTTCTCATATATTGTCATCATCGGGATTCCTAATTTTTTGCTGATGTACCTCCTTAGTCTTGTAGAACTATACTGACTCGATGCCTGATCGAACTCAATGACTCTTTCACTTATCTACAAGTGCTAGGGGCAGATTTCGATGCGGAGGTGGGCATGTCTGTAGAAAGTGTTTCTTTAATGTTTGAGACAAAAATGAAAAAGCTGTTGTCTAACATGTATCTATGGGTTGGCCTGTGATAAGGAGCTTGTTATAGTTGTTACTCCTGAGCATTATAATCTGGTGGAGAAGGGGCTATCCTCTTTGGGTGGAAGCACGGGAACCATTTGTCGAACTCATATCCGACTAATATTGCCTACATCATGCATATAACGCAACTACAAAGTGAAGTGTACCCACAAAAGATTTTAACCGATTATTCAAATTTGCTCCATTATATTGTATTTAATAGATGTGGAATTGGATATACTAATATTCAGTTCGATATGAATTCTCTCTATATGGATACAAATCAAAGGTAAAATTTGATGAAAATATGTTGGAATTAATAGGGTAAAATTCAGTTTACTCTCTTATGGTTCAGTAGTTTTTACACTACCCTTCTATGATTTGAAAAATAGAATATAACCCCATTGTTGCTACATTTAATATTTTCGTCTAAACTGACAAAAAATGTATTAGATATCTACTTGCGAAATTGTGCATCTATTGTGAAAGTGACGAAAATTGTGAGACATGACAATTTCGAGAGTAGGTATCTTAAAATTGAAAGTCAAAGTCAAACTTGAATGTAAAAAGACAATTATATCATTGCATAATTTATCGAAACACAAAAATACATTCATCCATTCCAAACCCACTACTCAAATGATCAGCCTTCTCCATCTTCGCTAGCCGGCAACACCACGAGTCAACGACGGTACACCATCTCTCTTATGCATAGTTTTAAAAATCGCCCGATATCAATAGGAGAAAAGAATTGGGTTAATAGATAATTAAAATAACATATTGATAATGGTGGAATTTTAGAAATGAGCCGCCCGATCTAAAAGTCCAATTCGTTCGGAAAGTCCTTGTTCGTAGAGCAACCCAAACAGCCCACCTGTTTATCCAAAAAGCAAAATGGGCCACAAAGTGGTGAATGTGTGTGTTTAATTGTAGTGTCCATGCCTTATGTCAAGGATGTTACACTAGGTTATTACACTATCATGTCACTTTACTAAACCCAAGGGAACGTGTGTGGTTAATTATTGTATCCAAGCCATATGACAAGGATATCACACTGGATCGTCACACTATGATGCCACTTTATTATTCCACACTAGGTCATCACACTATGATGCCCTTTCTTCTTGTGTTCGCTTCAATCTTTTTTTCAAAAGTTGGAAACACGCGTTTCTTCAATTCCCATTTTTTTGTGCTTGAACAACGAAATGAGTAGGTAAATAAGATTTGTGGAGGATTTTTTGCGATCAATTTTTTATTCCTTCAATCTTGCATTTTCATTCTGTGTTTAACGGAGATATGGTGGCAGTTGAGTTATTTAAACTCCTTCCATTTTTTAAGATTTCTTTATTCTTTATTTTTAATATAAAGACAAAACTTACATTTTCCGTCTAAGATGTACTTAAAAACATAATGTTTTTTGCATAGGACTTTTTGACAAATAAGTACGTTTTGGTATACCGGCCTCAAAAGGATCCTTTTAAAAAATTCAACTCAAGTTTTTTTTTTGGGATTTTTGGAGGCCAATCCTATGTAGTAATATATTTGGTCAATTAGTCCATATGCGCACCTTTTGGGTCATTAAGGACAAGTAAATGAGAAAAGACAATAAATACCCTCAAATAAATACAAATCCTAAAAATCTTCATCTATGTCCTAAAAATTCTCATGCAATTTCTCTCTCATTTTAAATCTCTCTCTCACGGATAATAAAACATCTAATGCAGATTCTAAAAAATCTCTCTCTCCCTCATGTCTTACTCTTACGTTCCCTCTCCAACAAATAACACTCTCTTCACATAAATTTTTATCTCACAAGCAGTTCTTTCTCTCACATAAAATCTCATGCTCATAGATCCTAAAATATGTCACCTAGATTCTAAAAAATCTCTCTCCCCCTTACGTCTTACGTTCTCTATCTCTTACAATGTTGTTATGTGTATATATAGATGTCAATATACACTCTAGGAAAAGATTGCTACATATAAAATGTTGATGTGTGAGTGAGAGTTGCAATTGTGGACCACACTCCAAAAATACCTATAAAATATGTTCTATCGTGACAGCAACAACCATTGTTGTTGTGCCAATGTGGACGTGTCATTCTGTCGTCACTATTACTGTCAATATGTTGAACTGTCACTCAGTTGGTACTGTTAGTATAGTCTTGTGTGTATATAGTGTGTGTGCGAGAGAGATAATAAGAGAGAAGAGAGAGGAGAGAGAAAATAAATATTTTAAATGAAACAATCACGTATTTATACCATCAAAGTATTCCTTATCAGTTGAGGGTCAAAATAGGAATTTAAAAAAAAAGAAGAGGACTCATATGTGTCATTAATGGCCTAATAAATTCGCGCTTGGATCTATTGAGAAAATAGATTGTCTTGTTATAATTAATTCCAATTTTTATTATTATTTTTTTCTCGAATTGAGTTTGAGTTTGAGTTAGTTCGTTCAAGTTACACCCACACCGCAGGAGACAATAGCTTGTGTTTTTTAGTGCCAACAAAAATAAATCATGACAGACGTTCATTGATGATGATAAAAACTAGTAGGGACTAGAGACAATGCAATTTTTCACATGTTCAAAGTGGCCAAGCCACTTGACGTCGCTCTCGTGAGCCACAATCACATCTTCGTTCGTTCTACTAGAATTTGGATTTACATATAAATATAATATGATTTGTTTTCGTATAGATTCGTATAATTATAAAAACAATCTGTAGAATAAAGGTGTAAAGCCCACAATCATAAGGTCAATACAATTATTTGTCTTCAACATTCAGCTTTCTGGTTTGAATTAAGCCAAGTTGAGTCCTACATGTGTTTAACCCATATTTTATAATTCCATGAATAAACTATAAATGACACTTGTCATGAACTGCCAATTGATATTACTTTTAAAATTTAAGGGAGCCATATTCTCAAAGATTAATGTTATTTAGACATAATTCACTATATTCATTGGATTGACAATAAACTTCATCGAAAATTAGAACTTAGTATTAATCCAACGGTTACAATAAAGTCATAACATTATGTCAGATTTTTAAGTATCAATAGAATTTCTCATTTTGAAATGGGATGGTTTTGAAACTAATTCCTAAACTTAGATAGTCTTTAAAAACGTTAGTCATTCAAAAAATGTCAGTCAGACTTGAGTGTTCTAAAAAGCCAAAATGTTATTTAAAAATGTCAGTTGAATTAATATTTTTTGTGTGATTTTAGTCCTGCTCTTTTAACGCAATATTCATTTAAAGGTGTTAGTCAAGTTGACACTTTTAAACTTAAAACATTATTTAAAAGTGTCTGTAATGATGTTTTAAAAATTGTATGAATTTAAGAAATAAGTTAAAAATTCCCACTTTTAGGAAATTATTTTTTCGAACTGCATGACAACGGTCAGGGGCGGAGTCAGAAATTTGTTTTAGGGTGGGCACACTTAACCTACAATATTTAATTTTTTTCTCCAATCAATTTGCATATTTTAAAGACTCATTAAACACAAAATGATCAAACGCTAATATACGTAGTCTATGAAAATACTACTCATATAAAAAAACCTAATTACAATCTTTTGCAAAAAATTGAGGCTAATTACATTATTGTACAGTTGACCCCGACAATTTTTCAGATTTTGAAAGGATTGTATGATAACGTTATCAATAATGTGATCGAAAATATATTTCCACATATAAGCAATTAAATTAATCATAATCAATTTTAGGCTAAGTAGAATCAATTTTAAAAAAATATATCAATTTCAAACAATTATGAATTGTATAAGATTGAGAATTATCGAAAAAAATAAACTTAATCATTAATCGCAGGTCATCGAAGTTACGAAAAAAGAACATGCACTCGTTATTTGTTGCACGTGTCATGAATTCAAAAGGCCAAAATGATTAGGGTTCATTTGTGCAAGTAATCAAAATAAAACTCAATAAATCCCAACAAAAATTACAACCCAACAATAAAACTCAACTTGTTCTTTGCTTCACTTGTGTGTACATGAGTGGGCAGTGGCCCCAATTTTTCCTCAAGATTTTTAACATATTTTTATATTTCTTTGAGTGAAAGGTGGACTAGATTATTTTTTTTGCACATGATTTAGCCGGTCCAAATTTATTAGAGTGTGTTTAATATTTTTGATTTTTGGTAATGAGGGTTGGCCTAATTCCACCTACCTAATAAAAAATTATAAATATACATATTTTTTTCAGGGTGGGCATGTGCCCCCTGTTCTCTATGTCCCTACGCCCATGGGAAGGGTACAAAGCTCATGGAAAATGAATAACACAAGATTAGAGTAGGATGCATGGTATTACGTCATGGGGGTATGCAGACAACATGGTTCCTGATGATAGAGCGAAGTCACAGACATATCCTTTTTCTTTTTTTTTTTTGATCAGAACAGACATATCCTTAGCAATCATCAAAAGTTTCATGCTCAAGCCACAAGGTATTTGTATAGATACTTTGTTAATTTTTTTTTTTTGAAATTATACTTTGTTAAAATTGATATGTATATAATAAAATATATAAGAAGTTGAATTTTATCTCCTATACATTTTTCTCCTCAAAACCATCACATTACTCATTATCACATGTTCAATTATTTAATATTTGATTAATTTATAATTTAACATAATTTTTATTTCAAACATTATTTATATATGATAATATACATATATTGAAAAAAATTTATATAATTAAATGTATAGGAAGTTGAATTTTATCTCATATACAATTTCTCCCTAAAACCATCACATCACTCATTTCTATCACATTTTCAATTATTTAATATTTGATTAATTTATAGTTTAACATAATTTTTATTTCAAACATTATCCATACAAGATAGTATACATATGCTGAGAAAATTTTATCGAATTATGTATTTTGAGAAAATTTTGTCAATATTCTTAAAAAAATAATAGATAAAAATAAATTTTGCATGATGTAATCAGCTAAACAAATGAAAGAAAAATTATTATTTAATATAGTGAAATCAATTTTTTGGAAACTCAAATTTTATGTTCTATCATGTCGTCAAGTATGAGTTATTATTTATATTAAATATAATATTCGTTGGATACTCGATGATATATATTGGATATATATAAAACATATTTAAAAATAAATAAAATATACAGATACTTTTCAAATATTCCTATATGCATAAAAGTAAGTATAATTTTTAGTTTTAATTTTTACTAATTCATTTTGATTTCACATACAATGCAATACATCAACAACAATCCATATGACTTTGAAGACACATGGATGCTTTCTAATTATTATTCACTATCCTATGTATAAAGAGTATAAATGAGTTGATTATACTATAATCTTAGCAATAAATATTTCTAAGCAAATAATCTAATTAGCTTTAGATACAAATTCATATATTTGAGGGTATAAATTAAATTTTTTGATCTTTGAGGCTACAAATTGAGACTCAATAGATCTTTTGGGGTGCAATTTGTGATTAACTGAAAAATATAGGATAAATTACATTTATCCCCCTGAACTATAACCTTTGTTTCACTTTTACCCTAAATTATAAAATCTTTCACATTGTACCCTAAAGTATCAATTTTATATCACATTACTCTAATAGATAAGATTGTCAAATTTTTGACAATAAATACCAATTTAAGTGCTTTGTACTACTAATAAGCAATTGTCTAGTGCACACGTGCAGATTAAAAATCAAGAAAAATACTTGTTCATAACTTTGCTCTTTCTAAACTCTAAATTTTTTTTCTCTAATCTACATTCTTTTTCTTCTCAACAACTATTTAGTTGCAAAAGAGGTAAAATAAAGTGGTACAAGACACTTGGCTAGAAGTTCTTTAGAATTTTCCTCCCTTATTTGACACTAGGAATAACCTGTGCCTGAAGACACGGTATAACGTAAATCAACCAGTTAATTCCCTAAAAAATTTTATTTAATTTAAAAAATATTATTTGGAGACTATTCCGGCAAAATTTACTCTAAAAATAAGAATCCAGAAAAATCTCAATCTATCTATAAAAATCAGAGTCTCTTGAATACACAATACAATCAAATTAAAGCTAAAAATTCAACTTGGTTTCTTTTGAAAACAGAAGACCATGAAATACTAACCAATATACAGAACTGAAAAACAAACGAAGCAATCCCCTAACATCAACAATTCATACCCAACCACTAAAACAATCAGCAATTTCACATCTAGCTAAACATATCCTCATAATCGTGAAATTAGTTCACTATACTAAAATCAAGAGTAAACAAAAGACCACGCAAATTCGTGATTTTTTGTCCTTGCATAAAGATACGAAGCAACGAAAACTTAAATTAGAACTTGAAGAATATTATTGTGCCTAAAGACACTTTGCAACCTAAAATAAATGGTTAATTTGAAATAATTTTTTCAACATTCGCTTTAATTAAATAGATTGAAATCAATCAAGCCCCCACTTATTTTCAAAAAAATTTGGCAAAACTTCCTATAAAAATAGGAGCTCAAGAAGATTTCAACTTGTCTACAAAACTCACAATCATACAGAACAATCATAATAATGAACTATACCACTACAATTCAATTCTATTTCCACCACAATCATCATACAACACAACTTAATTCCATACTCAACCATCAATTCACATCAAATTAAACATATCCTCATAACCATGTATAATTAGTTCATCGTACTAAACACGGAACAAACAAAACACACACAAATCCATATAGTTGTGCCTAAACATAAATAAGATTAAAGAATAACTAAAATATGTAAAATGTTTCATTCTTTATCTAGTTTATCAAAATGAGTTATTTATCTGCACATCATTGTAAAAACAGTTTCTCCATCACAGCCTTGAATGTAATTGTATCAATCCAAATCCACAGCTTCCAATTGGGAGAATGTACAACAATCTAGCATTTACAAAAACAGTTAAATTTAGTACATGACATAAATTTTAAAATTATAAACTTGAAAATCTAAAATAAACTATAAAAAATAAATTTAGTTACCTTATTCAAACAACCTCATCGAAAAAGATGGGTTGCATTTAGTTTTTTTAACTCATGTACTACTTCATCCCAATTCTATAGATGAAATAACATAAATAAAACATTTGATCAATAAAATAACATTGCTAAAATGTTAGCAATGTAATACCACTTGGCATAAAGTACTTACCTTTTCCTTATCAGAAGAGGTTGATATTCTTTTTCCTTTACACTTTGCATTTGCAGTTACGACTGCTCTTTCTTTTGCCTTTTAGATAGTAAACATAAATAAGTGAAATCATTATATAGAAAAAAAAAGTATAATCTATAAACAAACTGATGTGTCATGACACTACCTCAGAAATGAGGATGCAATTGAGTTCGCGTTCGTCGCGGATCACAACACCAACGTTATTTTTCTTGAGCAATTAAACCTAAACATGAATATACATTTAACATATAAATGAACACAAACTATATGAATATGAGTGATATGAAACTCATCTTACGGTTTCCTCTAAGTCTTCATTAATCTGTAAAAATATGCGTGAAATAAATATGTGAATATTTTGTGGTGCCAAAAAAAATAAAAAAAAATAGAAGATGTTTAAACTCACACGACCAAAAATTGTGAGATCTTTCATTTTTCAATGTTTAGAGTTTGCAGTGGTAGTTAACACACTATGATGGCTGCAAATATAAGATAGAGTAAATCAAAAAATTAGAAATATTCGTTAAATACACATATTCATACTGCTTGACATACAATCTCTATCAATTAACACACAATAAACCTCTATTTCATACTAATTGACATACAATCTCTATAATTAATCAAAACCCTATAAAAACTTATTTGAAGTAACCAATACTGAAGTAACCAATAGAATAGAACCAACAAAATGAAAAATTAAATTTTTGATAGCATACACACACGTACAAAACAAAAACAAACATTCACAACAATAGAACCTAGGTACTGCATAATAATTCAAAATAATTAAAGCTAATTGAACAATAGCTAGAAAAAAAACATCTGAAATATAGTGCACACATCCAAGGCAATGGGACTGCAAGCTCCAATCAAAGAGGCTTACCAAAGCAAAAAGTGGCAAACTTCGTGATGCATCAACAATAGAACAGTGGCCACAAAAAAACAAAAAACAAAATATGAGACATGAGCTAAAGATTCAAGACTATTCAATGCAAAAGATCCAAGCTTTCAGCTACCCACCAAAGATAAACAACAAAATATCATCCTTAGTTCCCAAATACTTTACGAATTGCAAAACCTTAATCAACATACCTTTGACTGGAGACAAAAAATACCAACCCAGTTGGAGTTTTCATAATATGGAAGCCATTATGCCAAAGCCACACTGTGGAAGCAACCATTGGTTAAAGTGAAGAATGAGAAACATTAGAAAAATGCCTGAATTGGGTTTTTCCACTCAAATGCTCACCACCACCACCCAATTAAAGGACCAAGAAAAGGCAGTTTAGAAACTTAGAAACTTATAAAAACATAAAACAACCAAAATATTATTCTTGGCAATCAAATCAATTGAGTATCCTCAGAACTTTCTGAACAATACACGGAGCACTCTGGTAAAGGATATCATCATCAATTGTCTACTGCTACATAATGCAAGTTGTATTGAAATGAAAAAAAACATAGTTCATAAAGACCACACATTCACAGCATTAGCATTAGCATAAGCTCCAACCTTAACAAATAAGCATTATTCAACTCCATAATGCTTCGCAGAGTTTGGTTTGATAAGTACAAATTAGAGGTCTAAATTTCGCAAAAGTAGTAACATAGAAAACTGAACAAAATTAGAGGTCGAACCAATATTGAAAGTTGATAATGCATAGGAGAAAAAACATTAAAATGCTCACGGAAAAAAATAGTAACATGTAACACCTTGAACAAAATTAAGGTCAACCCCAGTAATACACTGAGTAGTTTTACATGAAATATAAAGTCTTCATAAGAAGTACAGGTCAGAAACTTAGAAACTTACAGTTCAAAAAAGGCAATCTCAAATATTAAAAATAAACTTACCTTGCACCGAGGATTGAGAAAACAGTCGGAACAGTGGCTGGAGGAGAACAGCTGGAACAGCTTGAAAGTGAAATAAATTCAGTGCGTGAAATAAAAAGAGACGTTGTTGAGTGTGAGATAACTAAAACCTTAGTGCGTGAGAGAGAGAGAGAGAGAGAGAGAGAGAGAGAGAGAGAGAGCGCCTCAGTGCGTGTAGATCTATGTTGAGTGTGAGCCTCTTTGCGTTGAGGTGGAACACATAAATAAGCTAAATTGCTAAAAAGGAAAAGCAGAAAACCGTGAAGCATGCTATCTCTTAGTATATGTAATTTCATTCCACTCCCACTCCTAACACATCTCTAGAGTCCAGATTCATTCCTATATGAACAGTGATGTTGTGTGATTATATTTTGTGGCTCACCAATTTGTTTCTCCTATGGGTTTCCAAGAGAAAGTATCCAGGTGAAAAGCACCCTTTTCTTAAGATCACAAGCCATCATCGATGAACACCTCATACTGAATTCTAGAATTGCATTTTCAGCAACTAAGCAATGAAAATTCCTATAACCCGTGCCTGAAGGCACTGTACAATTTAAAAAAAATCAGGCAAACACAGCAAGGAAACAAAACAACAAAAAACGAACAAATATTTGTGTCTGAAGAAACTATGTTATGCTGAACAAACAATTCACCAATATTTAATCAAAATAATTTTTTTTTTTTTGCGCTTTCAAAATAATTTCAAATTTAGTTAAATAGTACATAATCATATCAATTTGATGAAAGATAATGTAAAAAAATATCAATTTGCTAATACCTGCCTTGTATTAATTATTTCACTTGTATACACAATTTTTATAAACAAACTACGACAACCTTCAAAGAAGTAACACACATTTGATACTATAACCACGAAATATTGATAACCCAAGTATGTAATAACCAAAAGAAACACAATGATGACATAAAAAAATACCACTTTATTCCTCAAAGTGGCCAAACCCATAAAACCAAATCCTATTTTTTTTTCCTACAACATCATATATTAACACAATATGTCACCAACTGCACAAAATACTCAAGAGTAAGATTTCAGTCACTAAAAGTAAGATGGGCATTCATGCTTGGTCTAGCTAATTTAGTGGCTCAGCTACTGCTTGAAAGTAGCAAGTGTTCCAGCTATTGATGATGGAAACATACAGTTGTTAAATGAACCATTTGGGTGTGTGAGTTTTTCCTTTTTAGATCTTGGTGGACACCATTTTATTTCTCATTGACCAAATTTCCTGTGCTTGCTCAAGAGGTTTGCTTTTTTCTCTCAATGTAAAGCAATAACTTCAAATATTTGGATGTATGCTCAGTACTTAGGCTAAAATTACGGAGTATAAAATGAAATGCAACTTAACTCACATGGTTACTCATGTTTGCTTGATTTTGCATAGTGATCTTCCATAATTTTTTTACCTCCGACATCTGGATCACAGTTATTCATTATAAACATGCTGACCATTTGACCTGTTCCACATGTCCGCTATGAAATCAGGCCCCATTATGTATAGAAGGTTGGGATGAAGCCCTCCGCGAGATAGGAAAACTATCATTTAAGACAGTCCTCTCACCACAAAATGCAGAGTCATTACTAAAAGTAGTTGAAGACTTACCAGTTCTGGTTATTGCTGGTGCCGACGATGCCCTTGTTCCTCTAAAAACTGTTCGAACTGTGGCTTTAAAACTTGTAAATTCTGTAAGTAGCTCTCTATTAGTGTCTATTGTATATTTCACATTTTGAAATATTTGAAGTGTTTTAAATCATATTTAGCCATGCTGAGTAATTGGGATACTCAAACCTAGTTTGGAAATTTTAACATGCTTCAAAAGAAAACTTAAACTTGGTTTGATCAAGCCAACTCTAAAAGAGCTGATCACAAAGTAGCTTGGTCTTTCATATGGCATATGATGCTTATGAGCTATTCAAGCAAAGGTCAAACAAAGTTTTATAATTCAACAAGCCTTAAAATGCAGTCAAGCTTGGCTTGTTTGTATTGAACTTGAGTGAGCCTTACCAGCAAAAAGAGAACTTGAATGAGCCTTTGAGTGAGCAAGTCATGAGCTGAGTTTTAAGTGACTTAGTTTATTTTACAGCCCTGAAAAAAAAAAAAAAAGCCTGGCTGAGTTTTAAGTGAGTTTCCATGTAGCTTGTTAAGATGGGTAATTGTCAATAGTGGACCGGTGGTGCTTGTGATAGTTGTCGAAGATGTCTAAAAAAGCCTCTGGCAGGTGAGCTCATTACTTTGGTTATATACTATAGAATATTTGGTGTCATTAATGGTCTGCTGCCTGTCATTTATGGCCAGCCAGTCACATGTACACCAAAAAAAGTAGGTGAAAATACAAGAGATTTCAGTATTTTTCAGAGAAATTGTTATTTTACTGAGTGAAGAAAATGAAACTGAACTTTCATCTAATTGTGCAATGATTTGTTGTTGTGCAGAGACCGGTTGCAATATCTGGTTGTGGTCATCTTCCACACGAGGAGTGTCCCAAGGTTTTACTGGTAGCTATATCACCCTTTACAAAAGCCTGGTTGTGGAAGGCTCTTTACAAAAGGCAATCTCAGAATATTAGAAATAAACTTACCGTGCACTGATGACTGAGAAGAGCCAGAACAGTCACTGGAGGAACTCGTTGGAAACTGCTTGAAAGTGAATAAATTCAGTGCGTGAAATAAAAAGAGAAAAAATTCAGTCAGAATTGGAGAGTCGAAATGAGTATTCTTACCGCTAGAAGATGTGAACTCAGGCCCTTCGCAGTGAACGCTGGCCTAATAAACCTGATCAAAGAACCAAACCCATTTTAAGAACAAAACCCCAAAAATTGAATAGAACGCAATGCCTGTACAATGACTGAGAAAAAAAAAGTGAGTTAAACTAATGCTTTAAGGCAATAACTAATGCCTTAAAGCTTTTACTTTTTCTGATTTTCTCATGCTTCCCTATTGAACATTCCAAAAGCACATCAAAGAAATAATGAACCTGCTTTTCTTCCCCCCCCCCCCCCCTTTTTTTTTCTTTTTTTGTTTAAAAGCTCCTAATTTGCTACTTTAGCAATAAGAAAACAATTTGTCAATCAATGGCTTAAGGTTGCAAGTTTCCCTACATTTGCAGTTAGAGCTTGCACGTTACTTCTCACTGCATCCAGTCCATCCTTCAAACAGACCCACAAAACAAACAAATAAAAACACAATGATTGTGATTGCAACTCTACATAAGACATTCATACCATTGAGTATATAATTGAGTATATAAAACAAGATTTTGATATCTATAAGGCTGGGTGTTTGGAAGCATAAAATTGGGGCGTTGGATCTGAAATTGGAGAAAAACCAACTCGAAGTTCAAACAATATCCAACCACTACATCACGACAAGAAGAAGGCTTGGGTTTACTGGAACTGATGAAATCACGACATGAAAGTGAACCTAATATTGTTACCTACAATTGCTTGATTGATGGTTTTTGCAAGGCTGGTGAAATTGAGAGGGCCCATGAGCTTTTGGATCAGATGTACAAAGAGGGGGTGATGCCAAATGTGATTACACTTAATACTTTGGTTGATGGCATGTGTAAGCATGGGAGAATCAATAGTGCAATGGGTTTCCTTAATGAAATGCAGCAAAAGGGTTTGAAAACTAATGCAATTACTTACACTATCTTGATTAGTGCTTTCTGCAATGCCAACAATATTGATAAGGCTATGGCATTATTTGATGAAATGTTAAAAACCGGGTGTTCCCCAGATGCAATTGTGTACTACTGCTTGATCTCTGGTCTAAGCCAGGCTAGAAGGGTGGATGATGCTAGCTCTGTGGCATCAAGTCGGGTTCGGCAGGAAGAATAGATTGGAGAAAGCTACAATGTTCTGATTAGTGGATTCTATAGGAAGAATAGATTGGAGAAAGCTTATGAGATGCTTAAGGATTTAGAGGAAGCTAGAGTGAAGCCTGATAGTGTTACATACAACACTTTGATTTCATATTTCAGTGAAATTGGAGATCTTAGGACGGCCCATACACTGATGAGGCAGATGGTTAAGCATCTCATAAGCTTTGTATGTAAAAATCTTTATTTTTACATAACAGATATTTAAAAATAGAGAAAGTAATTTGTACCACACGACATTGTTAGTACAAGATTAATTAGGGGCCCAAAAATAGGACCATCACGCAATTTGCCCGGTCCTTAATGGTTTTTCGTGTGAAAAAACATGTGTGAGAGGACGATTACGTCACTGTCCATTGGTTTGAGAGGACGTAGACATACTAACCAGAGCATAAATTCGACATCACGGAAGAGATAAGAAGCAGGTGAATTCTATGGTACCAAATAGAGAAAAAATTGGTACCATACGAAAAGGTGCTGGGCATAATGAAAAAGTAAAAATAGAATATAAAAAAAAAAAAAAAGGGCAGCTTGAATGACATTCAAAAGGGATTAAGATCGATCATATGTTGTTTTGCCATCATTTTAATTTAAAAGTTGAAAGATTAACCACTAATTTTAGTAATTTTACATCAAAAAGATAGTGATTTCATCTCAAATTAATATTAAATTTCATAAATTTAATATTTATTTTGAACCGTTTTTCTAATTTTTATTTAACTTCATCAATTTAAAATTTTATTTTATAAAATTGACACTAAATTAACCTTCAGTTTTATTTAATTAATATTCAATTTATTAAATTAACATCAAATTAATCTTTAATTTAACCAAATTAACATTCGAGTTTACTAATTTAAAATTTAATTTCGACAATTTGTTGTCAATTTGATAATAAATTGACCTTTAATTTCATTAATTTAACATTAATTTTCACCAAATTAATATTTCATCAATTTAACCTTTAACATTAATTGAATTTTTTTAATTTTTTTTTGGTAATATTTAATTTCATCAATTTATATTTCGAACGTAACAAAATATTGAATGAAAATTTAATGTTAATTTGATGAATTTTAAATTTATAATTTTGAATGTTAATTTAATACAATTGAAGGTCAATGTAATGTTATTTTTAATGAATTGAGTGTTAGATGGATAAATTTAAAAATTAATTTCATAAAATTACATGTCAATTTGATGTAATTAAATATAGGATTGAGATCAGTTCAACCAAAAAAAAAGGCTCGACTAGTCATAATCGATCCTATTTAATTGGTGCCACTAGAAATATAGATTAGAAAATTTTTTTGACCATTAAATGCATTAAAATCGATCTCATATAGTCATGATCGATTCTAATTGAGAGGAATCACAAAAATAATAATAATAATTTGGATACATAAGAGGCATTAAGATTGATCCTAAATAATTATGATCGATCATTACTATTGAAATGAAGTTACACCTTAAAAGTAATGTTACTATTTATAAAGATAAAATTATTATTCTTGAGATAAAGTTATCACATTTTAAGGTAAAGTTATTATCTTCAGAGGTAAGGTTACAATCATTTATAGTTAAGATACAACCTGTAGAGGTAAAAATACCATTTTTAGAGGTGAGGTTATAACCTCTGGAATGAAGGTTACAATCTTTTAAAGTAATTCTGTTACTTTTAAAGGTGAGGGTAGAACTATTTGAGATTAAATTACAACATGTAAATGTAAAATTATCACCTTTGAAAGTGAGATTATTATAATTTATGGTAAAATTACTACATTTGGATATGAAGTTATAACTATTTAAGAATATGTTACAAGCAGTAAAAATAAAAGTACCACCTCTAGATGTGAGGTGAGCTTACAATCTCTCTTGAGGTGAGTTTACAACCCTCTAAAATAATGTTATCACATTTACAGACAAAATTATCACCATTATGGCTAAAATTACAATATTTAGGCAAATGGTACAACATTTATAGGCAAACTTATCAGCTCTAGTAAGTAATATTTAATGACAAAAAATTGATAATCTTACATTTTTTACGGTATGGTACCAAATCGGTACCAGAGCCTCCCTCTAAGATGTAACTCAATGCTATTAACATTTGATTTCGGTCTTCGAAGACGCGGTTAGAATGAGGGTGAGTAGTCACCGGTTCTCAATCCTAAAACTAGTATTGATTTAGATTGCTTAAATTTAACTGCAATGAATTATATTTTAATTACAATAAATATTTTAACATATTTACATTTTAATTACTCACTCACATTTTGATCACTCACATATATATATATATATATATATATATATATATATATTTTTAATATATAAAAAAAATTTAATGCCTACTTACATTTTAACTAGAATAAAAAAAAAAAAAAGAGTGCCTTGTATGGGCGCCAAAATTTTCAGGGCTAATTAGATGGTTTGAGTGATAATTCATAAGTTTTACAATTTGAGTGAGTCAATTATAGTTCGATTTATTGATTTTTTTTTGTTTTGTTTTCTTTCAAAAAAATTGTCGGCAGCTTCAATAAAGATTTCAAAACATAGTAAACTACTGCATCTAAAAATCTAAATCAAACAAAACTAAGTCATATGTTCCAATTATTTGGGGTCGATTATATGAGTTGGTCTTCGCTATTCATTTCGATTATGTATGATACGTTCATTTAAGTTAAATATTTTTTATATTTTTTTTATTATCAATAAGAGAGATTATCTAATTTTTTTGAATCGGTGCCGCTATCAGCCTCTGTTTAACATGGTCAAACCATTTTAATCTATTTTTTTTTTAACTTATCCTCAATTGGAGCTACTCCTACAATTTAATATAGTCATTTATTATTCTATCATTTCATTTCTACTACATTTATTTTGTTATTGTGTTGTTTCCTAACTACTCAATGTCGAAGGTTTTATTGAGTGCCGACAACAATGATCACGTATTGATTCCTTCAAAGAATACAACTACGAAAATTACTAATTACACCTTCTTTGACGTTTATGTTTCGTGTCAGTTCCAAAGCTAAAAATATATCATAAAGAAAAGAAAAATAACCATTAAAAAAAAGGCATAAGAAACTCATATAGACAATGGATGAGCCCCGCTTGAAAAGTTCCAGCCTGCTACAGCTCGGCTATTTAACGCAACCCTCCTTCTTTATCTTAACTTGGTACATGCTGTGTTGAATATAACATTGACGAATTTTGCTAAATCTAAAATTCTATAATATAAAATAGAGCAAATTTCAATAAGTTTATCCGACGATTTCAAATAAATTCATCCAACGGTCACAAATATTCCTCTCAAAACCATTCACATTAAATTTTTTCCTCTTAAATGTATCACTTATCACTTACGTTGTATAGTGTCTTCAAGCACTAGTTAATTACCTCTAATATACAAATATAAGATAACTAAAATCTTATGTGACAAGAATTGATAAAGCGACTTGAGTTCTAATAACAAAAATAATAATAAAAAACAAGACGTAAGAGTAAGAATAATCTAACTAGTGTTGTAGAAATAAAATACCAAACAAGAATAATCCAACTAGCATTGTAGGAACAAAATACCAAAATTTGGTATTTTTATCATTTTAAATTAAGCGGATTTGTTCTCTATTTTGAGTATCATTTGGATTTAATCATTTTGTAATTTATTGAAAAACTAGGAGTTGTGGGATTATATTAGAGGTATTTAAATCTTGCTTTTGAATTTTTAATTCCTATAAATTAAGTCAAATACGACACAATATAAATAAGTCGGTGTCAGAATGGCTAACACAATTAATTAAATAAATTGAATTAACGTTGATTAATACTCGAGACGAATTTAAAATGGCATTCCCTGAACAATTCCACACAGACTCAATTGCCATTTCTATGTTTATCCCGTTTCCCAAATTTAAAAGAATCATAAAATTCACATGTTATTTGGTGCCTTAAGTTCTAATACCAGGAAGTGGAACTATAAATAGCCTACGAAAGCTCTATAGTCAATACCAGCAATTGGAGGGAAAAAATCAAACTTTTAACTTATAAATCCTTCGCAACTAGCAAGTGTTCTTGTCATTCTCCTCTCCCTCGCCCCTCCACAGCCACAAAATGGCAAATGTATGTTTCAGTTGCCACCCAAAATGCCGCCCCCAATGTTACCCGTCGGTCTGCAAATTACCATCCTAGCGTTTGGGGAGACCATTTTCTGAGATATGCTTCTGACACTACAGTATGAATTAGCTCGTAAACTCCTGTGTATTCTTCACTTGTTAAAGGATTTGAATCATAATGCATTCATTATTATGAGTACTAATTGCTTGTGCAGGAAATTGATACTCATTCAGAGCAACAACATCAACAACTAAAAGAAGAAGTGAAGAAGATGCTAGGCACGGTTGCTAATAAGCCTTCACAGCAACTGAACTTGATTGATGCAATCCAGCGTCTAGGCGTGTCTTACCATTTCGATACTGAGATTGATTCAGTTTTAGGACACATTTATGAGTGTTGTACTAGTTGTGATAATAAAGATGACTGATGGGACTCTTCTGAAAAGCCCTAAGATGAAGACACGTGTCCTCGGATTTTTGGAAACAGTGTTGCCCGGATGTAAGCACCATCGGCGAAGAGCGTCCCTCTCCCCCGAGGTACCCCTTAAAGGATCACACATTCGGGGTGCATTATATAACACGTGTCCTCGGTCGCTGTGTAGCTCGGGAACGTACCACCCTCGGTCCCCGAGGCGAGCCTTTCCTCGGTGCCGAGGGTCACTCCATCCTGAACGATTCCTCTACTCCCGGGTAAAGCTACTGACGCACGGGGCATCAGCCTATGCCAGTCTAGACTATTCATCATGACCTCGTCTAACACAAGTAATGTCAGAACGTGCTGGAATACCGACGTCACAGCCAATAGGGGATGGACGCGTGGCAAATAATGTCACATCAGAAGCAGACAAACCGCATGCCGTTGCTGACACGCGACTTGGGAAAGCAAACAATTAATTGCACCCTTCTGTTGACGAGACCGCATTCAATGCGGTAAGGTTCGGATATGAAAGGCAATAAATGCTCCTACTACAGAGCATTTATTGCATCCTTCCCGAAAGGAGCATATTGTACCGTCGGCGTCCCAACGGCTCAGCATTGATTGCTCGGGACCCCGAGCAATCAATTAGAGAAGACATTCCTCATCAAATCAATATACACGCTACCTGTGCCTGATGATCACCTACTGACCACACTGACAGCAATCATGAGCTTCTAAGGTATAAATACTCCTCCCAAAAGGCAAAGGAGGTAGGCAATCACAAACTCTCTACTACAATATATCATTCTCAGTGTTTTCTCCTTCATCTCTCTCATTCAAAGACTAACTAGACCGTCGGAGGGGATACGCCGGAAAACACTCCGGCGCCCTTCTAACTTGTTCTCCTTTGTTCCAGGAAAACCGTTCACACATACAGGATCGTTCTTCCTTTCCCAGGATCTTCCTCTGCCGTTCCTTTTTTCCACCGGACCTCGCAGGCTGTTTCAAGCGGCGTGTTCGACCACTCAACCGGCTCACTCAAAGTTCACCAGGGGAGAGAGCTGTTCCCAATATTTTTTATATATTGTGCAGGATCTTGCACGCACAATATGGCGCCGTCTGTGGGAAAAGAGTAGTTTTCCTAATCTTTTCTCTATAAAGAACAGTGACCATGGTGAACACCAGACAAAAAGGGAAAGGACCCCACCAAAGGAGTCATGAGTTGCAAGCTCCCTGCCATCACGGAGGGAGGGATCGTACCAGTACGATTAAAAGTGCCTCTACTCGGTCAAGGGGGGTAACCCCCCAAACCAGTATGGGGATCAGATCAGGAGGATCAGCCCCCTTGGCCCGTCAGCTGGCGGAGGTAATAGAAGAGAAATTTGGCGATAGATTACGTCAGCTGGAGAAGGACAATGTAAACGTCCTTAGCCGGCTCGACGAGTTTGCCGCCTCAGGCGGAGGGTCGAGGGATTCATTCCTTTCCCGAGGGCTCCCCGTCCATGAGGCGGAGACAAAGGATCTAAGAAACCACCTGGATCACAAAGCAGAAAGCTCCAGGGCCCCGAAGCGACCCAGAGCCGGCGAATGCCATCTTGACAACCATTCCAGGAAAGCGAGGCCGTTGGCCCTGGACGACCTCCGCCGAGGTTTATCCAGACGGAGGAGGGGAGATGAATCCGAGGAGGACTCAACCCAATCTACACGACGTCCAGGAAACGAGGGGCTTACCGACGAACCCAGGGACTTCAGGAGGCATCCCGTAAGGGAAGAAGTAGATCTCAGAGCCCGATTAGACTCCAGAAGAAAGGGTAAGGCGGTCCAGGACGAGGCCGAGGACGAAGTCATGCAAACACCCTTCACGAGGGAAATCAGTGAGATGGATATCTCAAGAAAGTTCGTCGTGCCACGGTTCAAGACCTACGATGGGCGATCTGATCCCGATGCCCATATCAGACAATATAAGCAGATGATGTCCCTCTATCATTCGGACCAACGGTTTCTATGCCGGGTGTTCCCTATGAGCTTGGGGGACTCTGCGATGAGGTGGTTCGAGACGCTTCCACCAAACAGTATTGGGTCCTGGAAAGAATTGACAAGGCAATTCCTAACCCGATTCATCACGGGGAGTAAGCGCCCCAAGGACATTGGATCACTGTTGACCCTCAGGCGGAGGGAATCCGAGACTCTTCGCCAGTACGCCATCCGATACTGGGAAGAAGTCAATGAGGTCGAGGGATGCTCGGAGGTCATGGCAGCAGCATCCTTCCGGCTCGGCTTGGCGAGGGACACGGACCTGTACCGATCCCTGACCAAAAAGACTCCCTCGGACATGGGGGAACTGATGGCCCGGATCAATAAGTACTCGAGGGTCGAGGATGAGATGGGAAGCAATAAAGGCCGAGCCCTCCAATCCAAGAGAAAGGAGAAAGAGCGCGAAGATATTCCTCGAAAGGGATTGCAACCCCATCCAGGGGGTTCGTCCAGAGGAATTCACACCGTCTTCAAGGAACCCATCTTCAGGTTGCTCCATAAAATCAAACACGAGCCGTTCTTCAAATGGCCGCCCAGGATGCAGAGCGACCCCTCCACCCGTGATCAAAAAGTAAGGTGTTCATATCACCGGGATGTTGGGCATCGTACCGAGAGCTGCAGGGTGTTCAAGTCGTTCTTGGAGAGCTTAGTCCGAGATGGATACCTGAAAGAATACATAGAGCCTAGGCCGGAAGAGAAACGAGCCCTTGCCCCGGCCGAGGAACCGGACAACGTCATAGACGTCATCCATGTATGTCCGCTGGAGCGCCCCACGTCCAAAGAGCTCGAATCCGACCTCAAGAGGGTAGCTTTTACAAGAAAGGTGGCCGAGGGAGATGTGGGGCCATCAAGTAAAAGGGCCAGGATGGCTGAGCTTGGCATTACGTTCTCTGACGCGGATTTGACAGGCGTGGTGATTCCTCATAACGACGCCCTTGTCTTAACCCTAAAGATAGGGAAATTCGATGTCAAGAGAATCTTGATAGATTCAGGGAGCTCCTCGGAGGTGATGTACTTCGAGACTTTGAAGCGGATGGGCTTTGGCCCCAAAGACTTAACCAAAATCAGGACACCCCTCATCGGGTTCAACGGCTCTTTCGCTTTGCCCGTGGGGAAAATTACATTACCGGTCGCCACTGGTCCCTTCGTCATCGACACAGAGTTTGTGGTGATCGACACGGACTCTCCTTACAACGTGATTATGGGGCGAACATGGCTGCACGCGTTGGGAGCGGTGCACTCCACTCTCCACCAGAAGTTGAAGTTCGCCACGCCAGAGGGCGTCATGGAGATTCGGGGGGATCAAGCGTCTGCGAAGAACTGTTTTTATTCGGCCGTCCGAGCCGGGGCATCCAGCCAGGAGAAGGGGCGAGCACCGGAAGAGATCATAGAAAAATAGCAATTACAGTCCGGGCGTCCGGGGATGGATGACCCCCGGGTAGACCCAGCTGAACGATCGGTTGAAGGCCTCCGGAAGGTGCCCTTGGTTGAAGGAGAAGAAGAGAAGTATTTCCTAGTTGGGACCTCGATGCCCGCAGCCGAACAGGAGGAGATGATCAGGTTCTTAAGAGGGAATACAGACGTGTTCGCCTGGAACGAAATGGAAATGACAGGAGTAGACCCTGAGATAATTACTCACAGGCTGCATGTTGACCCATCTCACAAGCCAGTAAAGCAGAGGCCACGACGTATGGCCCCGCATCACACCAACGCGGTCAATGAGGAAATAGACAAACTCCTAAGAGCCGACGCCATTCGAGAGATACAGTTCCCAGAATGGCTGTCCAATACAGTATGTGCAAAAAAGAAAGGGGGGAAATGGCGTGTCTGCGTGGATTTCACAGATCTAAACAAGGCATGTCCCAAGGACGACTACCCCCTGCCGAAGGTGGACCAGCTGGTAGATGCCACAGCCGGGTATGAACGAATGGACTTCCTGGATGCCCGAGCAGGATATCATCAGATCCCTCTTTATGCCCCGGATCAAGAAAAAACGGCATTTATCACTCCGAAGGGAGTTTATTGTTATAAAGTGATGCCGTTTGGATTGAAGAACGCCGGGGCAACATACCAAAGATTGATGAATCGGATGTTCAAGAAGCAGATCGGCAACACCATGGAGGTCTACATAGACGACATGCTGGTAAAAAGCAAACGGAGTGGTGATCATCTTACAGACTTGGCGGATACCTTCTCCACTCTCAGGGAGTATGGGTTGAAGCTGAATGCAGCAAAGTGCGTCTTCGGAGTGGAGTCGGGAAAATTCCTCGGGTATCTGGTTAGTCAGCGAGGAATCGAAGCCAACCCAGATCAGATTAAAGCAATCCTGGATATCCGAAGCCCTCGCACTGTCCGAGAAGTCCAGAAACTCACAGGGATGCTGGCTGCACTTAACCGATTCGTCTCACGCTCCTCGGATAAATGCAAACCCTTCTTTGGAGCAATCAAATGTGCTGGGAAGAGTATGTGGAGCCAGGGGTGCGAGGACGCCCTGGCTGGGATCAAAGAATACCTGAGGACTCTTCCGACCCTGTCCGTCCCCATCCAGGGGGAGATGCTGTTCCTATACCTGGCAGTTTCAGAGTTTGCAGTAAGCGGAGTACTTATCCGTGAGCATGAGCACCGACAGAAGCCGATTTACTACATCAGCAAGGCGCTCCTGGATGCAGAGACAAGATATCTGCCCCTAGAGAAACTGGCCCTGTCCTTGGTCACCACTGCAAGGAAACTGCGCCATTACTTCCAGGCGCACCCAATCACTGTCCTAACTGATCAGCCCTTGAAGGCAATTTTGAGGAAAGCTGAACTCTCCGGAAGGATCTCCAAATGGGCTGTAGAGTTGGGGGAGCACGACATTCATTTCAAACCCCGAACTGCAATAAAGGGTCAAATACTGGCAGACTTCATAGCCGAGTTTTCGGGGGAGAATCCTGTTCTAGAAGGATCGCTTCCTCCCAACTTAGCATCTCCAACAAATGTTGAAGGATCGCCATGGCTTTTATGTGTGGATGGTTCATCAAACAGTAAGGGGTCCGGAATCGGTGTCTTGCTGACCTCTCCAGAAGGGATTATTGCAGAGCAGGCCATCCGGCTGGGGTTCAAAGCATCGAACAATGAAGCGGAATATGAGGCACTCATCTCAGGACTTCGGTTAGCTGAGGCAACTGGAGTTACCAATTTGATCGTGCATTGCGATTCCATGCTGGTGGTCAATCAAGTCAATGGGGAATTCGAAACGAGGGACCCTAGGATGAAGGCGTACCATCACCAGGCAACGACCGTTATCCAAAGGTTCGACCGATTTGAAATCAAGCAGGTGTCCCGCGACAAGAACACACATGCCGACGCCCTGGCTTGTCTAGCCTCGGCAGTGGACTCCTCCCAGTCGCGCAGGATCACCATTGAGTATCTTCCCACATCCTGCATTGATCATACTCTCGAGGCGATGGTCATCCAGGACGCGCCCCAGCAGCTCAGTTGGATTGATCCCTTTGTCAAATTCCTAACAACGGGAGATCTCCCGGAGTGTCCAAGGGAAGCTAGAAAGATAAGGCTGAAAGCTCCAAGATTTTGGGTCTCTTCGGATCAGAAGCTTTACCGGAGGTCTTTCTCAGGACCTTACTTGCTATGCGTCCGAGAAGATCAAGTGCAAGACCTCCTGTACGAAGTGCATGAAGGAATATGTGGGGGGCACTCTGGGGGACGATCAATGGCGCACCGCATTATGTCTCAGGGGTATTGGTGGCCGCGAATGCAAAGGGACGCGAGGGCATATGTCCAAAAATGCGACCAGTGCCAGAGGTTCTCCCCTGCGATCAGGCAACCTGCGGGGGACTTACACCCCCTCACCAGCCCTTGGCCATTCGCCCAATGGGGGCTCGATTTGGTTGGACCTCTGCCTAAAGCTCCGGGAAATAAAAAGTTCCTCATCGTGGCCACAGATTACTTCACCAAGTGGGTGGAGGCGGAGCCGTTGAGTCACATCCGAGACATAGACGCCAAAAAGTTCGTCTGGGAGAACATAGTCGTCAGATTTGGGATTCCTCGTGCACTGGTATCGGATAACGGGACCCAGTTCACTGGCGGGCGCTTCAAGTCTTTCTGTGAGCATCTCGGGATCCGTAACTTCTACTCCACCCCTGCATACCCTCAAGCCAATGGGCAGGCGGAGGCCACCAACAAGACAATTATCAATGGGATCAAGAAGAGGTTGGAGAAAGCCAAGGGAAAGTGGGCGACAGAGCTGTTAAACATTTTATGGGTGTACAGGACAACCCCTCGGTCATCGACAGGCGAAACCCCCTACTCCCTGGCATACGGGATGGAGGCAATCATACCCCTCGAAGTAGGGCTTCCGACCATAAGGACCCAAGCTTTCGATGAAGGGGGAAATGATCATCAACTGGGATTGGATCTGGACCTACTGGAAGAAAGAAGGGAGGAAACCGCCTTGAGGATAACCAAGTATCAAGAGAAGATCTCCCAACTATACAACAGGAGGGTCAAGACTCGAGAATTCCGGATAGGCGACCTGGTCCTCAGAAGGGTAACGGCCAATACCCGGGATCCAACAGAGGGAAAGATGGGACCTAACTGGGAAGGGCCTTACAAAGTAATATCAATCGGGGGCGCCGGGTCGTATGGACTAGAAGATATGAGTGGAAGACCTGTAATACGACCATGGAATGTTATGAATTTGAAGAAGTATTACTTTTGAAGTACTCTCTCAAGAACTCGCCAAACAAAAGACAAAGGGTATGGCCCTGGGGACAGAGTTCAAGGACTCTCGTCCCCGAAGTACATACAGGAGCAAGCCTCCTGCAAGGGTATGGCCCTGGGGACAGAGTTCAAGGACTCTCGTCCCCGAAGTACATACAGGAGCAAGCCTCCTGCAAGGGTATGGCCCTGGGGACAGAGTTCAAGGACTCTCGTCCCCGAAGTACATACAGGAGCAAGCCTCCTGCAAGGGTATGGCCCTGGGGACAGAGTTCAAGGACTCTCGTCCCCGAAGTACATACAGGAGAGCAAGCCTCCTGCAAGGGGTATGGCCCTGGGGACAGAGTTCAAGGATCAAGGACTCTCGTCCAGAAGTACATACAGGAGCAAGCCTCCTGCAAGGGTATGGCCCTGGGGACAGAGTTCAAGGACTCCGTCCCGAAGTACATACAGGAGCAAGCCTCCTGCAAGGGTATGGCCCTGGGGACAGAGTTCAAGGACTCTGTCCCCGAAGCAAATGCAGGAACAAGCATCCATAAAGAACATGGTCCTGGGGCGAAACACAAGCATTCCAGTCCCCAGAGTTGATACAAGATCTTGCCTCTGGAACGGGCCAGCGCGCCCCGAAGACAGTTCAAAAACACTTATGATTTATTCTACACAGAAGTAAAGAAAAGCAAAACACTACTGTACACAGAAGAAGGAAAGAAAAACTTGTTATTTATTTCCAAAAATAGGGGCTTTGCGTCCCCGAAGGCTACAAAAGGAAAGCAGAAGGGTACAAAAAAAAAAAAAAAAAAAAAAAAAAGCTTCATCGGGCTCCAGGCACCTCCAGAACTTCAGCCGAGGGCGAGTCAGCGATAAATGGTTGGAGAAGCTTCTGGAGCAGGCAGAAGAGAACTTCAGCGGCAGCAGGAACAGCTTGAGCAACTTGAGGTTCAGGAGCAAGGTCCGACGGAGCGTCCTCGGACAAGTCCACTATCACCGTCTCGGGAGCATCAGCCGAGGTCTGCATCGGCGTAGGGGCTTCATCCTCGGCAGCAACCTGTGCTTCTGCCTGTGCCATCTCTGCCGAGGGCACATACTTGTGCACTTGGAAGAGAGGGGAGTCTGACGGGACTCCAGCAGCCTGGAGCGCCTCGTCCCACCCTTTCTTGAAGAACTCTTTGCTATTTTCTTCAAGAGCGGGGAGCACGTCATCGGCAAACTCCTCCAGGAGTTGTTCCTCGACTTCCGGTTCAGCTCCTCGGCCCTGATCCTGTCTAGCTCCTGGGTAAGGGCCAGACAGCTTTCCTCGGAGCCCACTGCCCTCTCCTCCGCAGCAGAGAGCCGCTGCGTTTGCTCAGTAATCCTCCTCTCAGCATCGGCAAGTGCGGCACTTAGCTTCTCAGCGCCCAACTTGGCCGATTCAGCGTCCTTGAGGAGCTGCTCTATTTGGGCAGCCTGCCCCACCAGGGTAGAATCCCTGGCAGCAACATCTTCCGTTGCCCGAGCAAGGGCAGCTTCCGCTTCCGCCTTCTGATCCTTGGCCCTCTGAAGGTCCATCCTGGACGCGTGGTACCGGCCAGCAATGATAGAAATCTGCTGGGTAGCCTGTAAAGGAAGGAAAGAGTGTTAAAAACACAAAAGGGAAAACGAGAGTGAAGGATCAAAGCGGGAATAAACTCACCACCAGGGAGTTCTGGATCATGGAGCGGAACAACACGTTGGTTGATCGCCCCCGATGAGCCTCCATGTCAGCCTCAAAATGCAATGTCTCACTCACTGCATGGGCGACATGGGGATCCTGCAGAATGGAATCGTCGACCCTGATCACTCGGTTCATGTGATCAGTGGCTCGAGGATTCCACACCGCGGCCTCCACTGTGGATGGAGGAAGGAGTAGTTTGCTGCTGTTGTTGCTGTTGCTGCTGCTGTTGCTGTTGTCGGGGCTGTTGTTGTGCTGTTGTGGGGGAGCAGGGCGGTAATCCACGATCCCTCCCGCTTTGATGTTGAGCGGGAGGTGCCCTGGGTCCCGGCTGAGGCCGTCATGCCGATGCTTGACCCTTCTCTCCTCTTCCACCTGAGGATCCCGGTCTCGCACCTGACCCTGACCGGGAGCCCTCGAAGAATTGGCGGAACTGGTTCCTGCCGGAGTACCGCCGGTCGTCCCTCGACCTCTCCCGGCTGCGAGGGTTTGCCTCTGCCTAAGAAACCCCAAATTAATGCGAGGGGCGTTGGACATCGCTTCCTCGAGAGCGTCTTCGGCGTCCAAAGATTGAGAGAATTTGAAAGTCGGGCCACAAGTCGCCTCCCGAAGTCCCCACCTCGGCGTCCGAAGGAGCAACGTCCTCTCTGACCCCGACCTCCTCAGCAACTCCCTCTACCTCTCCCTCTGAAGCCCGATCCGGGTCTTCCTCCAAGTTCTGCTCGACCTCTAGCCTCGCCGCCTGATCAAAGAGCTCTGACCACTGCGAAGGCTCGAAAGGTTGAGGAAGCTGTGAGAACTTCTTGTACCCGGGGTTATAGTGCAGCAGATTATGAGCAGCTCGGCCAAACCCGTCGGCGCCCGTGAAACTCCAAACCGGTACTAGGTCGGCAAAGTTGACCAGCGACCGAGGAGGTGGAGCTGTTTCCCGAGAAGGAATATCTGCACAACAAAAAAGATTGTCATAAACATGAGAAGTCCAAGAAACAAATAAAGAACCCGAAGAACCGACGTA